>PVKE010017268.1:0-30945 GCA_004027555.1 Craseonycteris thonglongyai
TATTCTGGTTGAAGGCAAAAGAAAGATGCTAAAGTCCATCTGAATAATAAACTCCTGAGCAAGCCTCGACACTTCTGTAGGAGAAGAATACTGTAATCAAGAGAGGACTTGTTTTTTTGCATATTGAGCACATTATAAAACTATAGTTATTGAATTTTCTGCTCCTGAGCCATTAACTGTAATGTAGATTCTCATCTACCTTCATCTATTTCAACTACAAATTGCTGTCACCTGACACGAGTTATGTTGCTACCATGAAAGGAACTCTGAACTAGTTTTTCTGTTTTGTTCTTTGTTTGTTTGTTTTATTTTGCATTGTGCTTTTTCCCATCTGCAAATAGGGCTTGTAATCTATGCAACTTGTCTGCTTCTTAGAATACAAAAACAGCCTGAAATGGGTTCACCTCAAGAACTCAGGAAAATGCCCCGGAATCCATTTCCTTGATGACAGAGGTCCAAAATATACCAAGCTAAGTGTTGGCTTATTTTTATGAGCAATAACAGAACATTCCTAAGAAATAAACTGAAAATCTGAATTACAGAGAGTTTTGTTTATTGTCCAATTTTGCAGTATGGCACCATAACTCAGAGGCAACACCTACTATGTTAATTTAATTAAAAATGAAGGTTAGACTCATATTTGCTATCCCAGAGTCACGATGAGAAAGGGTGAATTGCATGCCAGGTGTCCATTTATTGCTAACTTAGAAATATGGGATGCTAGGATAGCTCAGCAGGTTGAGCGCCTGCCTTGCAACCATGAGGTCCAGGGTTCAGTTCCAAGCCCTGACTCATGCAAACCCATATGCTGAACTTTTGGCACAACTGTAGCCATCAGGATGGCGGCAAAGGTTCTCACCTCCCATGCAGAAGGCCCTCATTTTGGTTCTTGTCCTACGCTGCCTCATATCCACCTGTGTGGAATGCAACTATAGTACAACTAATGATGTACATCTATGGAGACTATCTGGGCCCTTCCTCCCTTTGCTCTCTCTCTCCCTCTCACCTTCTCTCAAAACAATTTTTTTAAAAAGTGTATATCACTAATATGGCTTACCTCATCACTAACAGGGCTTAGAACCAAAATCACCCTTTTATAATATAACGTGCCCTTTGAATAGACTTCCTGCCATTTTAAAGCCTCCCCCTTAACCCTCACCTGCCAATAATCAATCTTCCACCAAATAGAATAGTCTAGTTAACAGATGTGCTTGGCATTGCCTCCAGAAAGTCTTGAAACTTCAGCCTTTAACTTTCATGTATAAGAAATGCATCCCAGAAAAAAGAGGCCCCTACAAATCAAAAGCTCCTTTTTCCCTCTTGAGAGCTTCATGCTGTTAAAAGAGAATATTCTGAATATGGGAGATGAATAAAAGCATAGGGTACATAATATTTTTTATTTGCAACACCTAGAGGCTACACATGTGTTATCACCTTCTTTTTCATTTGTGACATCTATATTTAGTAAAAGAGACTTGAGGGATATACTCAATATCAAACAGCTTAAATTACTTTTTAGCAGTTGAGTTGATGCCCTAAGGAATAACCATAATGTGCCTTCTAAATAGAATCAGAGCCAAAAGGAACAGGCTTAAGAAAGCACCATCAATGTGTTAATTCATTTATTCCATATGGATTCGATAACTTCCTGTGTGTGTATTTCTAGCCTAGTGCGGAGAGAAATACAAAATCATATAGCTCACCATCGGTGCACTGAAGGAGTATCTGGTTTAGCTGTGAGAGGAAGACATGAACACAAAAAAAGTCCTTAGTAGTAACGAAAAGAATTGGGTGGTTAAGAGTCAGTTACTAGGACTAATTAGCATATTCTTCCATGTATAAGACTCTCCCATGTAGACGACAACCCCTACTTTTCTAACCCAACATTAAGAAATCAATACACGGGTTACTCTCACGTATAAGACGACCCCCGATTTTTGGTCTAACAATGTTAGACAAAAGGACCATCTTATACGTGGAAAAAAACAGTAAATGAAAGGGATGTCAACAGAGCCCCCTATTGGAGGAACTGGAAGCTTTACTCAACATCCACAAGCAGATGAATCAGAGCTGATTCACCTCCATCTTTTACAAACGGCGGGTGGGAGCCGACGTACTCTCTTTTCTCTAGTTTCCTTCTCTATAAAATAGAGATGTGGTTATCACGAAGCTGTTATAAAGGTGAAATGAGACAATCAAAGTTTGATGCTTAACACAGAGTATAGACTGTAACAATTGCTCAGAGAGCAACATTTTTTTTGAAGTGAAAAGAATCACTTGAGGTAGGGCTTGCAAAAACTAGTATGGCATTTTCCAATAAAGACACAGCATTTTCAAATCAGGGGATTGCTGTGGATGCTGTTTGGGAACACATGAAGGGAGGCACTAGACAAAGAGGAGGAGGAGGAAAGAAAGGGGAAGGGACAAAAGAGAAGCAATGGAGGATAAGAACAGAGGGAAAAAGAGAACGGAACAAGAGGAAATAGAGTGTGGTCCTCTACTCGGTGCCCTTCTGCTTTAGGCTTTGTCATGTGCTAGCTGAATTAGGCCACATTCTAGAGAATCCTGACACATCAAGTAGAGAGGTTGGACTTTATATGAAAACAGGGGCCTTTGTAAGTTTAAGCAATACGATTTTCAGGAATGAGGAGAGAGAGATGAGAGAGATGATAGATAGATAGATAGATAGATAGATAGATAGATAGATAGATAGATAGATGATTGATAGATAGATAGATAGATAGATAGATAGATAGATAGATAGATAGATAGAAGACAATTGGGAGGACACCAAAGGTCCAAAAGTTCTTTTTTAAGTTGCCTAGTCCCATTGATGACATTAAGAAGAAGCATTATGAAGAAATAACAATAACAACCTTCTCCAGTAGAGGACAAAAGAAAGAATTGACAAAGATGATGCTAAGGTATCAAGTCCAGGAAACAGGAGAATGGTGACACCATCTAAGGAAAATGGGTATGGAATTTCATTTCACCACACTATCATTTTCCAAAATGACAATAGTCATTATGGATCAAATGTTTAACGGGTGTCTGTAAATTAATAGCTATGCTTGGGCTAAGTTTATAATGCAAACATGGTAAATATATGTGTATATAACTGTTTGATATTATACTTTAAACAGATAACAATTTAATTTTCTGATTATTGATAGACAAAGATATAAAACACAACTGTGATTTTTTAAATGATATATTCCTCCTTAAATTAAAAGGATTTTTTCTCAGAGTAAGACAATGGATAGCCAAATGACAATCTAGTGCTTTTAAACTTTGGGGAAGAAAAAATTTTCAAGTCAGAACAACAAACTACTTCTGCAAAACACCTGTAACTCTCTTTCAATTAAGAAAATGGTGGTGATGGAGGCAGATATGTAATTTAAAGACAGTCGAGAAGTATGTAAGTTGCTTCTGCTCATAAACATTCAACTTCCACTTTGGAAGAAGATGGGTTGACATCCATTTGCAGAATGCATGAATGACTTATTTTACAAATGATATAGACCCTCCCTTCTTCACTCATGACAAAGACAAACCATTCTTAATTTTGAGGTTTAAGGAAGATTGTCCCTAACCCCCTGCTTTTCTTTCTTTTATTTGTTTCAGTCACACTTTATTTTAAGATCCTCTTCAAAATAGGAGAGCCATTCCTTGGTCACATCCTTACACTAAATCAATGAATCATTTTCGGGACCAGGTGCAATTTTATTAGAAGCCCAACATTGTATTTGCCATTTCCAATTCTTGCACCAGATGTTGAGAGGCAGCAGAACTAAAAGAATATACTGCTTGAGTCAGCAAGTTTGGAATTAAAATGTAGTCCTATTTCTAGAAATTTGTGGGTTCCTCAAAAGAGACTTGGGTTCCATTCAAGTTTTTAATGAAGACTTTGGCCTGATTTTTTTTACTGAACTGGGGTTTCTGAACCATGTCCCCTGGTTTCTGTGGGACAGATGCCAACCTAAGTATCAGTACCTATCATCTATTCCTCATTCAAGGTTGCCAGGCATGAGGATCTAATTGACAGAAGCAAGTTTATATTTGGACACTATTAATGGCTAGTGACTGAATTGGTAATTCTTGAGATAACCAGTTTAAGGAACCAGGGGGAAAAGATATAGTATACCAGTGTAGACCAGATATAGTACATCAATAAATGTCATCTGCAGCAAGCACAAACTTTGGGCTTAGCTGCCCAGCTTTATACCAGATCAGATCTCTTCATCCGGTATCCCCTTAAGTCAATGGACTAATGTGCTCACATGGAGATTAGGGTGTGGGTCATGAGTTGATATTCCTAAACCTCTTAATTTCAGACTGTCTAAATTCAGATTTCAATTCAGCATTCTACTTCTACATGGTCAGCCTCTAGACTCATCTTCGAGGCACTTCTTAAATTGAAGAAGTGTGATCCTTGTAAAATGAAATGGGGGAGGGAGGAAGGGAGGGAAGAAAGAAATGAGTGGACAGGAAGAGGGGGAAAAAAGAATATCAAAACATGTTCTGTGAGAGGGTCACTTCTTTGACACTAATGTAAGGACAAAAAAAAATTAGAAAATAAGTTCTATGCCTCATGTACAGTAATTGTTATTCTCATTAGCCACTTGCTCTCAGAACGCTAGCTCTTCATAGATCTACCATTCTGATCACTACAATTGTCTCACAAGTGGAACTGGGGGTGGTCCTACAATTGCTTCTGCCACTGTCATGCCCCCTTAGAAAACTTAGGATACCCACTGGATGGCCTCATTGGCTTCAGGTAAATCCTATTTCATGCTAGGCAACAAATACACTAAAATGTTACTAGCAATGGAATCAAATTTGCTAAATTATGAGAGTCAAGTTATAGTTAAGAAAAAGGCAGGATGGTACAGTGGAAACCCACTGGAAGCCGAGATTCTAGAACGTGGCTATCATTAATTAGTAGTGTGACACTGAGCAAATTATTCATAGTTAGCCTTTCGGGAGCAGGCCACCCGCCACCTCTTTGCCTTTAATTTGCTGTTCCCTCCATCTATTAATAGATTACATTATTCTCCTCTGCTTGCAAACTTTGTGTTTCTCATAAGACAAGCCAAAATAAATAAAACATTCCCCTGTGAAACTACAAAGCAGGGGGAGGCGAGGTTGGGAAGAACTTTAATTTGGTTCTGCATCACCTCCTGTTTCTAAATTGAGCTTTATACTTTCTTTCTTTCTTACATACCACTGTTAAAGACATCTTCCCTTAGCACTTGTATTCTGTCCTTCCATTTCTCTAAAACAGCCATCTCCCAATTTCCTACAGCATCCAGTATAAATAAAACACCCACATTTAAGAACCCGCATAATCTTTTCCACTATCACCACCCCACTTCCTCCTTCACTGAGCTGGTCTAGCATCCCCCGAATGGACATCACTCACTTCTACCACAAAGCGTTTGCTCGCACTGTGTTCCGGGCTGGCTGTCCTCTCATTGTGGTTCTGAACACCCAGATCTCACTGAAATACTCATCTGCAAATCCACAGATAACACCAGGCAGTTTGGTGGGGGGGGGGGGGGGGTTTTGTTTTTGTTTTTTAGTATCTATTTTATTGTTTCAGAGAAGGTAAGAGGGTGGGGAGGGGCAGAGCAGTCTCCTTTTGTACCTCATCAGTTGTGACATAGTTTCATTCCACACAGGGGCCGCATGAGGTAGAAACAAATTGGGCACCTCCCTCATGGGAGGTGAGAACCCCCTCCACCATTCTGGCGGCTACCAGTTGCACCACAGTTCAGCATATGGGTCTGCATGAGCCGGGGCCGGACCGATCCCCGGACCTCATGGTTGGAAGGCAAGTGCTCCACCTGTTGAGCTATCACAGCATTCCCTGCGCTGAGCCATTTTTTTGACAACATGGAAGGCGCTCTCATGCACCAGATCTCTAGCTTGAATTTTTCTTCACCTTCTGCCCACATCACTCTCCAGGGCTGCATTTGAGACAGCTGTATTCCATTGGATTCACAAAGACAATAAACCAAGTAGAATTGCCTTTTTTCTTGATCAGATGTGAAATAGTATAGCTGGGGGTCACTCACATACCTGCCACTCAGGAGTCTATGTATTCCATTTATTTCTCTTGAGAGATGCACTAAGGAGATTGTGACAATTCTATTTTTAAGGACCTGTAAAATTAGGGCTAGACCAGAACTCCAAACATATTGCTAAGTACATAGACCTGTCCCACCTGATGAATATATTCACTGTGTACTGCATGGCGAAAATTAAAATGCCCTGTAAACTCTGTAGTAAATCACGTTGGCTTTGTTTGTTTGTTTGCTTGTGTGTTTGGTAGTGAGATTTGATTATAAAATGTCTTTGGCTAAGAATTGCATTCTCATTTACAGGACAATTAGCCAGTGAGTAGGGGGCTTTAAATTACTTAGAAGAAAAAGAAAATTATTACAAAGCTACTGGATCTATGTCTTGTAGTTTCCTTACAAGTAATTTAGAATGACAAATGATTTTCCAGGAAAGTCGTGTAAGATAAAACAGAAACAATGTTAGAGGTATGCCTTAGAGATCATCTAAGGAAAATCCCTCGTTATATGTCTGAAGAAACTGAGGCCTGGGAGTGTTCAGAGAACCACCTAAAATCATAGAACTCATTCTTACCAGAGAGAGTTCTACAAGCTAGACTTTATAAAAAAAAAGTACAAGTCAGTGAAATTCTACCAGGACTACAGGGAATTTGTGTGTCACTTGTACTTTAAGACCTAACAAGAACATGAAGGTCTGAGCCCAGCATCTGTGTAACCGTGGACTTGCTTGCTGAGTGCTAGGATGAATAATCAGGTGCTACAGAGAATTTTTGGGACTGGGTCAAATACGAGAAAAAGTATTTATTGTTCATATGGATTCCTTGCAGAAAAATCCTTCTAACAGAAATACCCAAACACTGTTGCTCTAGATGGTCTGAAAATATGTAGCTTTGTTTGGAGATCCTTCTTTGTAAAGGCATTTTTTCAAAACTTTTCTTAAAATTGTTTTTGACAGAGATAAAGACAGAGACAGAGAGAAGTGGGAAGGCCCAGAGCAGTCTCCATAGTTGTACTTAACCCACTGAGCCATCCCGACTTCCCCTGTAAAGGCATTTTTGAACCCATATCAAAAGAATTACTACCCAAGTGATGACAATATTAATCAAGACTCGTACACCATTTCTGCACACAGGAAAACTGAATTGGAGAAGACAAGCCCAATTAAGGCTCATGTCTTCTAATTCATACTTTACTGCTCCCTGCTTCAAGTGATTGAAAATATTAGATATCACATTTTCTCAATATTAGGGAAACGTTTTACATTAGAATAGTTCAGCTTTTCCTCAGTAATGTCAACTCATTGAGAAACGTTAGAAATACCTCAAGTACTGAAAATTCCCCAAGAGAAGGATAAGAGCAATATTTTTTGCAGCTTAATAAATTACATGAGTGTATATGCCATTGCATTTCTAGGTAATTGATGTTTAAAACTGATTTATTTGTAAAGGAAGTAGAATCAGTCATTATTGGGTTGTATATGTATTTCATAGCCATTAACTTATATTTTTCATTTTGCACTATAAATAACAATTTGATAATTCAAAATAAAAAATTAATATAGACTATGAAAGTATGGTTTTGACTTTTTGAAAAATAGTTTCTTTTTTAAAACATGTTCTAGATTTCCTTTTTTCTTGTTGTTTTTAACTATCTAGATGAAGTCATTATGATTGTAAGAGCAATGAAATAAATATGTCACAGGAAAAACAGGCTTTTCATTCATATTTTTAAGTTATTGGTCATTGTTCAATCCACTGGAGAATGTGATAGCAAATCTGGTTAGAATTATAAAGACATCAGGCTTACCAGTATTACAGCCTCTGACGAAAGGGAAGGATTCTGTTGAGACTGTGACAATGAGGTGGCAGAATTATTATCTGTTTGTCATATTGCTAAACGTTATTACAGTGAATGCTGAAAAGGGGTCCTATGAAAAATTGTCTCTTTGGTCCATAAGAACACTTTGTTCATACTATTTTCAATTAAGCCTATGTATTGGCCGCTTTTCTATTTCCTATTTGTATCTCAGTGGTTGTCTGTGATGAAAATGAAGCAGGACATTTTCACTACTCAAGGGAGGACCAGAAGAAATAAAGCTGAGCTCTTCTTACTAAACTCCTTACAGCTCTATTGGTCTGCCATTCAGCTAGCAACTGCCCTTGAGCAGCCGTGACCTTTTCTCAAACATGCTCAAAATCTCGTCTCAAAAAGACCACATAAAATGGCAAACTGTAAAAAGAAAAAAACCAGTGCCAAAAAAGATGCAAGTCCCTGCAGGAAGACTGTAACTCAAAAGGAATGACACACAGTGTGAGAGTATCTTCCTTGTTTTTTCACTCATCCCAGGGACTCTTAAAGAAGCTCTAACCCTGTTATGCATAGACACAATGGATTTTCTTAGTTTGTACTCCGCTATCGTTTCTAAGTCCTCTGAAGTTTTATATAATTTGACTTTTCCTAGTTTGTGGAATACACAGCCTTTAATTTTATATAGCAATGCATACATTCCAAAGTGTTTTCGAATGTTTCATTTGGTCTTGATAACTCTGTGGAGCATGTCACACAACTAAATATCTGTGCCCTTTTTAAAGGGGAAGAAACAGCGACATTCTTAGGTAATATGCACTGAAAAATATTTAGGGGCATAAGACTGTGATGAGTCTGAGCAAATGGAATGCAAGTGTTTTTCTCTTATTCTTAAAACTTTCTGTAAGCTCAATTCTCCAAATCTTGGGGTATTTGTAATTCTCCCCCACCCCCACCCCACCTTTTTTTATTTAAAGACTTTATTTTATTGTTTGAGCGAAAGTAAGAGAAAGAGAAAAAGGAGGGAGGGCCCAGAGCAGTCTCCATAACTATACATCATTAGTTGTGACAAGTTTTCATTCTACACAAGAGAATGTGCAGCCACCCGGAGTGGGAACCGAACCTTGGGCCTCCTGCATGGGAGGTGAGAACCTTCACCACCAAGCCATCCCTGCAATTACCAGTTGTGCTGCAGTTCAGCATATGATGCTACACGGTGGGGCTGAGAATTAAACCCCAGATCTCGTGATTGCAAGGCAAGCACTCAACCACGGAGCTATCCTATCATCCCCTATAATTATTTTCAAATACAAATATTTTTAAAAAGATATAGAGACACAGAGAAGTTTAATAATTTGCATAGGCTAATAGAGCTGATCAGAGGCAACGTGAGGAACCAAAATGCAGGTCTTCTATTTCTCCACATTTTCTCCAAACCTATAATCTATTTCTGTATGAACTGAAAAGTAATTTCCACTTAAAGTACTTATAAATCACAATCCCACCTTCTGCTAATCAGTCATCAATAATCAGTACTGTAGCCCATGGAAAACTCAATTATTATTTAATTACAACTTTTATTTACATATTACATTCCCTATTGCAAATCATTTTTACAGCCCTATTTTATATGATCCTCATAATGCTTCAAATGAAGTAGATAGCACAGGCATTGTTATTGGACCCACAGATTTAAAAACAGGCTGTGGGGGAAGCCGGGATGGCTCAGCAGGTTAAGCGCTTGCTTTGCAGCCCCAGGGACCAAGGATCAAATCCCAGCCCTGGCCCATGTGGACCCATATGCTGACCTGGGGAGTGCTTCCCATGCTGGAGGCCCCAGTTTGGTTCTCAACCCCCAGTTTGGCTCCTGGCTCGAGTGGGCTTGCCTCCCATGTGGGAGGGCCCAGAGCAGTCTCCATAGCTGTACATCATCAGTTTTCAACATGGTTTCATTCCACACAGGTGGGCGGGGGCTGTGCAGGGTGGGAACTCTCTCTGTCTCTGTCAAAAGCAATAAAATAAATCTTTAAAACAAAAACAAACAAACAAAAACAGGCTGTGGAGATCACTTGTATCATCGTTGTTCATAGCTCCCTAATGAAAAAGTCATATTCTGCAAATAGATACTCGGGTCCTAAAATTCCTGCACCAGTACTCTTTCCAACACATCCTCTTGACATTCCAGTGCCTTCCCATAACCCTAATGACCACATCTAATACTTCTAGGACTCGTGCTGTATTTAGCAATAGTAAAAAAAGAACGTCCTCTTGAAGAACAAACCAAAATGACTATGAAAGATGTCTATGTTTTATTTAATAATATTATACATAACAGCTAAGATGGATTAAGTACCTACCTGCCATGTGCAAGTAAGTGCTTTATGTGCACTATTCAATTTAATTTGTCAACATCTCAGTGACATGGCATTCTCACGGTCCCCCTCTTACAAACAAGGACACAGGGTCTGAGAACTTGACTAACTTGATTGATGTGATTCACCTACAGGGGTCAGGCACTGAAACTGGAACTGTAGATCCCACTACGATTATTTAAATAGTCCTTATCCCACATTTTCCCTTTAAACTCAGTTGATATTTTAACCAATACCTTGCTCATATATTTAGTAATTATAAAGTTATGCGAGTGACAGAATCCTTTCCAGGAACATAGTTTGTATGGAAAAAGCATATATATGAAAAGCAGGAGCCAGATCCTATTTGTATCAATGGCGGCCCTTGGCATGCCTTAGGCATTCAACAAATGTTTGGTAAATGAATGAATGATGTTTGGAGTTCTCTTACTAAAAGTTTTTAAGGCATCCTGATCTAAACACTTAAACATAAGACCTAAATCTGGTCAGTTGAGTTCGCCAAACCTCAGCTTTACAGCTCAGCACAGTTTCAAAGCCCGGAAAAGAATATATAATAATAAAAGAAAACAAATTTCATAGGTTTTTAACATTTTTTTATTGTCAAGCCATCCCTTGGGAAGTCGAATCATTTTGTCGATAATCGGACCGATGTGGCTTTGGAGTGTCTGAAAAATCTCCGTGAGATTATAATCTCTTGTCTATATGACAGAAACGATGCTCATTTTCCCCACTGCTTGGATTTGGGGATTTTTCCCTTTGCTATCCACCAGGTGACCACAGCAGGCTTTCACAGGTGTCGGCTGAGCAGTGACACAGAAAGGGACCAGTCAGGGAAGACATGGGATCAAGATAAACAACAGGATACACGGAGTACACTCTCCCACCTCCCTCTTCCAACCCACGCTTCCAGCCGTCCCTTTGTGGTTTCTTCCCAAAGTTCCTGATAACCTTCATTTGTAGACGTTTTTCAAACAAGAATGGTCAGGTGGCTGAGGGGACGGCATTCAGGACCTCCGTTGTCTTTTAGTGTTACATACCCTGGCCTGCCTTGTGCATGCTATAGCGGCCCAGCACACACACTGTAAGCACGCAGCTTAGCCTCACTGCAAAGGAAGGGAATTTTATGGTAAAAACTGCGTGCCTGGAATCAGTTGCACATCAGGTCTCAGGTTACTCAGGTTGGCACCCGCTTCAAGCCTTTAAGCAATTCCTTTCAGCCTCTGCCCATTCTCCCCCACCTTGCTGTCCATCACTCTTGCCTCAGGCTCAGGCACTTAGCCTCTGTTTTTTTTTCTTACTAATGCACCTGCCGGCCCCAGACAAGGCTCCTTGCAGATTCTGCAGAACGAGGCTTCTTCCTGCCTCGGTCTCAGTACATACCTCTAGCAGCGTCTCGCAGACAGTTTGACCTCTGCAGTGAGCTGTGCCCAGGGCCCTGCTGCCCACTCGGCCTGCTTTCTCTTCATCTTCTCTGCCCACCCTGCACCCCCTGCACATGGCCCCAGCTCCTGTTCTCTGGCTTATTTGCTTTTTTCATTTGCAATTTATTCCTCTAGCTACTCACATACAGACTGGTGGGACAAACCGGGTTCAGCACATACTGATTTTCTTGGAGGATGTTCCCTCTGTTCATTTGTTTCTCTATCTCTCTAACCCTCATGTTCTAGCAAAAAAACTTTCTTAGAATTTCTAACACCAACCCCAACACCTTGAGTTTACCTGATTCCCTGAACAGTTGTTTGTCCCTGGGGCCAAAGCCATGGCAATAACATTCAGGTTATTAATGATCATCAATCACCATCTTTTAAAAGAGATTCCTATGGTTTTTCTGTTACATCATTTAATATTTATATTTAAACACAGAAGCCTAGGTAAGCGATGTCAGGGTCACTCATAGGCGAATGCTCACTGAGAAGAGGAGTATGGTTTTTACACGCATGGGGCAAATAATCCAGAACTAGTTCTAAAAAAAACTTTCAGGAGAAGGAGAAGGAGAAACTGAACAGTACTGAGCCCCCACCCCACTTTCAGACTTTGTTATTCCTATACTCGTCCTTCTAGTTATAAGCAAAACACTCAAAACAATTACACAGCTAAGGAGCTAGGGTTTGAGGCCAACTCAGTTTGTCTCCAAAAACCAATGCCGTCTCTTAAAAGAAAGTTCCACGTAAAGGCTAAGCAGTAAAACCCAGTCATTAATTACATGGGGGCACTTTACATTTTCCGGCCGTTCACACCTCTTTTTCCAGATGAATTCATTTCCAAAGCTGGTAATGTGCTTCTCGCAATTTACTGGGCTTTGGGGTAAAGAGCTAAATGAAGGTTGGTCGTGAAGCTGGTGAGAAAGAGGAGATGGGGATTCCAATAAAAACTTGTCAACGGGTGTACAACGCAGCACCTATTAAGAAAGGAGCTGCCCCGGAACCCATACTGGTCTATACCTTGCTGGTAAAGCACTGTCTTAAGTGTTCATTTCTCCTAGATTTGTCCCATGAGCTCATGCCCACGCCAGCCCTCAGAGGGTTAGCACCACCCCGCATGGGAACACTCTTGGTTATTGACAATCTAGAGCACTGCAATAAACATGCTGCCCAGTGTTTTCCAGAAGGCATTATTATTACCATTGTTCCAAGTAAGCAAGACATAACACACGCTTACTTAATGTTTTCCCTCCTTTTCTATGTCCGTGCTTAAATCATTTCCAGAAATTCTTAGGAAATGTGAAAGCAATGTATCAAGTAAATGTGTTATCTTTTCCTCCACTAGCATGTCAGATCACTTCTTGAAAGATCCTTTCCAAGTTCTTCTTCAGTTCAAACGGATTTTAACAAACTTGAATACACACACTGTAATTAAGAAGCCAATTGATTCAGTTCATTTGTATCGGTCTAAATAATTTTCCCTGGCAGGCAACTTCCGTTCTGAGTGTCAAGTACTTTTTCATCCTACACAGGTTATTGCTAAGGATAAACGATTTCACATTTCTCATAAAGATGCCCGTCATTAAGAATATTAACACAAATTCCTTCCCCTTGAGTAGAAAAGAGCTGTCATTTTAGCAATGTTGCGGAGTCAGCCTTTCTATTGTCAAACACAACAACTGATGAGAAAATCAATTTACTCTCTAGAATTAGTCAAGTGAGGAATCCTTTGAAGTGGGGGTGCAGGGTTTTGCTTGGATCCTGTAATCATATAAAAAATCAAGTGCTGTATATATGTTGGTAACTGTTGTGAAATTTAATTAAGGATTACTTGCTGCCATAGACCTTCCAGATAGAGTCTATCTCTGAAAAAGAATTCCCTCCTCTCAAAATAGATGTTTGATGAGCAACAGATGTGGTTTAAATGAACCCTTGTTCAGCTGAACTAAGAATATATTTTGATCTGTATGAGGCACAGTCCAGAGAAGAGATGTGATTATAGTACAGCCTCAGTGTCAGGGTTGCTTTCGGAGTTTGAATATATTTATTTACTCTGTGACATTTCTCTCATAAGGCAGAAGGCAAATGTGCATGTAATTAATCATTTCTAAGGGCTGGAGGATGCCACACGAGATGCCTCTAAAAGAACTTACGATGTTTTGTAGTCTAAGAATCTGTGGAGAAAACAATTCAATGGGTAGCCACAACGTTTCTAGTGCTGTACGTTCTGGCAATGATTTGCAAGTTCCACAACTTAGTTTCTCCGCCCATTAAGGGAAGATTACCGTAGATCGTTATTTGAGAATGACAAGCATTTAATATTTGGGAATGACTCAATCATGAAGTGCCTGGGTTCTATAGAAATGCTGAGGAGAAAAGAAGATTAATTTCAAACCAGAATCTAGTACAAACATGACCTTCCTATTATAAATCTCATGAATAGGAAAAGAAATTACATCTAAAGTTTGTTTCTACAGTTGAGAATTTGAAAATATCTTAATATTGGGATGTTTCAAATAGGGGAAAAAGTCTGTAGTATACTCTTATCTGTGGAGATGAGAAAAATTCTTTCTGCTGCCTTTAACTGAAAGAATGTAGCTAATAAAGATCTAAATGACAGGAACACAAGGGTCAACTTTTTATTCCTTTGCCTTTGGGCACGACAGTAGTTAAACCATCTCGGGAAAGATTTGTTCCCCAAAAACTCTCCAGGTGCGAATGATAAAAATTAAGAAGAGCAGACGGGAAAGATCAGAGGCCTTGAAATTAATAAAGATCCATTCTGGCAGATATAATTGCACATAACGTTTGTTTCTGTTCCCAAGTAGCCTGACACTTAACAAAACTCCAAAGGATATGATATTTGGCACTAGTTCTCTGAAAATTACATTGAGTACTAGTATGGATGTCTGGTCACTATTTTGTTGGCCTTCTCATTACCCCATTGCCTGAGGGTTCTGGAAGGACCAAACAGGACATCCGACACTGGACACATAGGATCAATAGCAGTTTACTGGTCACATATATACTCCATGCTAGGTAGGGCCACAGAGAGGTTGAAATCAGGAACAGAATGAACAAGAAGAGGCTATGGGTAGCTGGCTTTGTAGAAACAAAAGGGTGAGGAGTACCCTGGTTCCCAGGGGAGAATGATGTTTCCTTAATTGTGTGGGCTGCAGGGAATGAAACCTATTAGGTTGCAGACCCCGTGGAGAGTAACTTTTCAATGTGGGGAGAAAGGTGGCTATCAGGCAGAAGTAGGGGAACTCACAGGCCTTTGGGGGCCCTGTGAGACTCAAAAATATGAAGGAAGTGTATGAAATCATAGGCCTTACAAGCCAGTCTTCCATACAAGTTGTATCAGCTTATATATGCTCACTCTTTTTGTCTATACCTGACCCCTCTAAGAATAACATCTTTGCCACACCTATTGAGTCTCATGTGAAAAGTCGTTTGGGACTGGATTGAAAAACGTGAGACCGTAAGCAGCTTTGTAGCAAGAATACTCACAGATCAAGGCTGTGTAATTAGCCACGTGACTCATGCAGAAGTAGTCTTTGCAACTCACTTTGATTTGAATGAAAAGAGGAAGAGAACCCTAAATCATCCTGACAAATTACATACTTAATTCTTCGCTTGATTTTAATTTGTCACGAGTTGAATGTTGACCATCTTCAGACTTATAGCCAAGGCCCAAAGAATGGGCTAGCTTGCCGAAATGAAGGTGTAGCTGCCTTCCACTTTTCCAGATCGCTGTAAGGAAAGACTATCTGGGGAGACTATTATTAACTTTGCCTGCAATTTCACAAGGAGAAAGGACATGGGGAGGCCAGCAATCTCAAGCAGAGCTTAGACATGTGATGTTAATGCTGGGCCTGTTACAAAATCTTGGGCAAGGCATTTAATCGCTCCGGACCCGAAGCTCTGTGCCTGTGTAATGAGAAGTTAAACTGCATCAAGAGTATTTAAATTTTTTAAGTAGCAAAACCCTTGTTTCAAACAAAATCTAGAGTCACTCTATAAAACATAAAAATGAAGCTTCTGTGTTTGAATTTAAAAAAAAAAAAAAAGGCCCCAAGGGAATGCCGGGATAGTTCAACAGGTTGAGCATTTGCCTTGCGACCATGAGGTCCTGGCCCCGGTCCCGTGCAGGCCCGTCTGCTGAACTGCGATAAAACCAGTAACCACTGGGATTGTGGTGAAGGGTCCCACCTCCCATGTGGGAGACCCCAGTTTGGTTCCCACCCTGTGCAGCCCCAAATCCACCTGTGTAGAATGAAACTACGTCACAACTAGTGATATACAACTATGAAGACTACTCTGGGTCCTCCCCCTTCTCTCTGTCTCTCTCTCTGCGTGTCTGTTAAAAACAATAAATCGTTAAAAAACAAAAAACAAAAAAAAACGAGTGTAAGACAATTGCTAGCTTAAGAATGCCTATAAAGCATCTAGCCAGTACCTGGAACCCAGTGGGGACTTGCAAATAATAACTATAATCAAGGTTATGACTCCAACTTGAGCAGAACTAAATGAGGGAGGACCCTATCCTTGAACTACTAAACTACAATGAGACCTCCATCATCCCTGAAATCAAAACCTCAAGAACTTGAGGCAAAAATTCTTCTTTAGAACCTGCATTGGTTTTGAGTGTTCCAAATTAGTGGAGGCGGAAAACTTTTTCTAATTCGCCGAACAGTCCGTATGTCTTAGAGAGCGTGCGCTGTGGTAGATGCACCCCAAGTCTCTTAAATGGCACCATAGCTGGTCTAACCACCAGTGATGGAATTTTAAGCAGGTTGCTTTCACCAAAGAATAACAGGGGAAATGTCAGTCTGCTCACCTGAATACTAAGCCATGAAAAATTCAGTACCTGAGAGCTCGCGGTCCGTATTTTCACCCGGATCATGAAACAGGTCAGCAGAGAAGCTCCTCATTGGCTGAGATGCTGTGACAGCCTGCTTCCTTTTCAGCAGTGAAGGAGTTACCCCCAGAAAATGCATCCTAGGCGTCTGATTTCTGGAAACCTCACCTTTTGGGAACTTTTCCTGGCATTCTATGCAGTAACCACCACGTTAGAGGTGACTGTCACAAATTTACGTCTAAAGGACGCTGACTCGACGCTTAGATGCTCCTCACTGAGTCTTGGGAAGCCTTCTTTTTTCTATTTTGTAACAATGTCCACACTCAAAAGGAAGGGGTATCACAACCCCTCAGAAAGCCTATGGCACAGCTCCCACGTCCACACCCCACCACCACGTGGTAGCTTGCACCCGAGCCCCGGGGAAATGACATAGGACCACTTTCACGCCAAGACTGAGGGTGTAGGTACGATCAGGTCCCCTGTCCGTAAGCACACATTAAGCACCTGCTTTACGCAGGCCCCTGTCCCGGGCCACTCTGGCTTCATGGGTTTGGGGACCTGAGTGGCTCTCCAGGGAGGCGGACCGGACATACTGCTTTAAACTGTTTCAGACATCACCTGCGTCCACCTATGAAACCTTGAATTTAGCCCAATGAGACCAGGCTGAACACACATACCCACCGTTGTTTTCTGCCCCCATTTAAAATGGGGTGTCTTGGGGAAGCCGGGATGGCTCAGTGGGTTAAGGGCTCACTTTGCAGCGCCGGGACCGAGGATCGAATCCGGGCCCCGGCCCGTGCGGAACCATATGCTGGGCTGGGAGCTCCCCCAGTTCAGGTCTCTCTCTGTCTCTGTATCTTTCTCTGTCTCTCTGTCAAAATAAATAAATAAATAAATAAATAAATAAATAAATAAATAAAAAGAAAAAAAAGAAAATGTTTGCAAACCCTTGTCATAGACAATACCATTAAAAAATAAATCAATAAATAAAATGGGGTGTCTGGTCCTCCTGTCTCCAGACACCCCTGAGGAATTACAACAGAAAAACAAAGTCGACAGGGAGAAGAGGGGAACTTCGGAAGGCATGGGTGGGAAAGACGAGACTTGAACTAGGAAGGAGACAGGAGGGAAGCCACTCCCGGCAGAGGAGGGGGCTGTGAGTAACGGTGGGCAGTGCAGACACTGCAGGGCCGATTAGGAGGTGGTTCACCTTCTCCTGTGCTGGGGTAGACGAGGCAGCGGAATCCAGAGGAAGCTCTGAATGCCAGGAGGAGGAAGTTCCTTCCGTGCTGGCCAGCAGTGCCGGGAACAGGGCAGGAGAATACACATCTAAGGAAAACACAACGCCCAAGGTGGAGGAGAAAGGGGAGCAGAGATGCCCCAAGGTCTGGTGTAAAGCCCCGCCCGCCTCAGCTTATTGCTTCCACAGAGAAAGGCGCAGGGACCCATAGAGGGCTGGCCTTGGCACAGGGAACTCCCTCCAAACCATCGTGAAGAAAACGAGAGACCAGCAAGCAAGAGAAGGGGCAGAAGCACCTGGTCTGACTCTAAGACACATCGGTGTTTACTAAGCACTTGGTCTCTGGAACGCCTGCCTTTCCAAATACCACGTCTTCCTCGTCCACTCCATCCTGCCACTGGCGGCTACTGTGCCGGGGGCTGGGGGGCAGGGCCCGGAACCACAGGCCTGGGAACCCTGGCTGCCCTCCCTCCCTCCCCCCTGCTGCTCCCCATCCTCCCTCCCTCCCCCCTGAAGCCTCCCCCGTGGTCGCTGGCCAGCTGCAAGTCCCTGTTTGCCGAGGTTTGCATACACAGACTGAGCTGCCTTTCCTTCTTTTTTTTTTTTCCCCCAGTCGGTTCAGCAGTGTCCCGAAATTCACCCCCAGTGTAACTTTTGCCTCTGCTCCTCCTCTTCTTGGAACTGCCTCTTGTTTGTCTGGCAGCCTTGGTTCTATGGGGGTGTGTGATGATAATAATCCACGGGATTATATAACCCTCTTCATCTTGCAAGCACTTGGCAGGCAGTCCCTCATAAAGCTTCAGGCCCGCAGCAGGCCTGGCTGCTGGAGAGGGAAATAGGAAAACCCCAGGCCGAAGATCGGAGGCTGGGAGGCCAGGAGAGAGGGTCAGAGGCCAGGCCTTCCTGCCCCTGTGCCGGAGGTCAGGGGAGATAAGAAACAATGACTCTCGCCTTCAGGAGGAAGGTGGGCCGGCTGCCACCTTATCTCAGCTCCTCTGTGGGTTCCCAGAGCCCAGAGCTTGTTCTCTAGAGAAGATTTTGAAGGCGGCTCTTGTAAGTATGATGCTCCTCTTTTTCTTAAATAAAAAAGAAAGAAACTAACTTTCCTTGCAGCCCTAGTCCGTTTCATGTTGTTATTCAGTCAGATTCTTAGATGATGGAAAGTGTGTTTCTGGCCAAAGTTCTCCACCCCGTTGGGTCCCTCCTAAAAATAATAGGAGGGGTGCACTGTTTCCGGTGGTAATTCGCTTTAACAAAACAGCACCCAGGTGAGGTGCTGGACTTGGCCCCTTGCATCCCGTCCTGTCTGGCTGCTCTGCACACACCTCCTTCACCTGGAAAGCCGCCTGGGTATTTCACCTGGCTTGTTAGGAACAGGAAACTGTACAAGCACTTTGATCTTCAGCTTCTATGCGTTTGTGTTCATCATTTCAGGCCAATATAGCAGTGGGAAGTTTCTTTTCACACTATGAAATAAACGCCATCCTTCCGGGTAGGCTCGAAACTTGCACCGGCTTGTGTAAACTCTATAAAACACTGTAACTGTAGCAGAGCTGTGAACTGTTAGCCCAAGCATGTGAATATTAAAGGCATGTGGACTGGCAAAACCCAAAGGTCTCTTGTTCAGCTACGTGTCTGTTAAGAATGCTGAGTTAACGGAGTATTTTTCTCAAGGAAACTGCTCGGTGCTTTGAGAAACTGTCTTTCAGTAGAAGGGGGATCCTAAAACTCGAGAATAATACTGAGAAATATTCGATTTCTGCACACTGGGAACATGTGATTTGCTAGTTGAACAAGCCAAGAAAATAAAGTTCTATTTTGGGATAGTTGCACAATTTGCACTTATAAAACCACAGTTACAACTTGTGTATTATGAGGTGTACAAGATTACTGTCTTTAGTTCAGCTATGGAAACTAAGAAATATAATTTTATAATAACGTAGAAAAGCAAGACCTCTTGCTTTCAGTGATATAAATGCTATGATTAACCCACTGAACTTGTCTTTCTCAGATGTACAAACCACATATAACCTATATGGATAAGTGTGTGTGTGTATTTATTTAATTACCTTCAACTCTTATATTTGTGATATCTATGTAATGCTCAGTATTTTGCATGGTTGTATAATATCCAAAATGGGCCAAGTGGAAAGATTTCCTATACAGTTTCAGAATGCAATAGAGCTATTTATTTATCCAACAAACATGAGGAACATAACAAAATTATTTCTACATTAAAGAGTTGCTTAAATGGCATTTCCACTTGGAATTCTCTGTGGCTTCCAAGGAATTCTAAGGCATAATGCAAGTTGAAAATGACTGGATTCTAGTTGCTTGTACCCCTAAATTTAAGAGTGATCTGTCAACACTAACTTCTATACTCTAGCTAATTTAATTACCAAGGTCAGCCACATAATCTCAATGTTGGCCTCAAAGGCATACACAATCATAGTATAAAGAACGCAAACTCTGATGGGATCTGATTTGAGGCTTGTTTTTGCCATCACCTGCTTATATGACCAGCAGCAATATCTTTAAGACTTTTAGCCTCAGATTTCACATCTATAAAATAAAACCAATACTGATTATCCCAAGGACAGCATTGTTAAAAGGACTAAAAGGAAATAATATGTGTAAAATGTCTAGCCCAGTGTCTGCAAACAGCAATATTCCTGTCGTTATTAGGGTTTTCCATTGACTCCACTTTTCATCTTTGATTTAATTCCTTCATTTATTGAGCATCTACTATGTATCGCATGCTGTGCTAAGCACTAGTTATTCTAAGGTGAGTAAGATTAATATCCTGCCCTGGAATAGTTCATAGTCTGAGGAAACAGACCAAAAGAACACATAATTTTCTTAACGGTGTAATACCTGCAAAAATAAAAGTACGTTCAAAATTAAGTGACAGAATTGAGGCCAAAGTGATTATCACTCCTGGTGGAAGTCAAAGGAAGATCCACAAAGGTGATGTTGATTGTGTGCGTTTGAAAGGACCAGCAGGAGTGTAGAAGGATGTTCCAGAAGGGAAGAGCTTTGGAGAGCAGGAAGTCTGAGGTAGCCTGGGGACAGGAACTGGTTTCTATTGGTGCTAGAATGTTGAATCTAGGGGGGTCTGGAGATTTAGTCAGGGGCTCAATCTTGGGTATTTGATGCTTCATGCTGAGCTGTTTGGAGCTATGACTCTAGTGAAACTCACACTCATGCGGGGACCAGCTCCTGACCCATACAACGTTTGTTTTATAGGTTTCACATCAATATAAAAAGCTTGGGCTGAAATGTAAGTCAAGTGCATCACTAAGACGTTGTTTGGTTCAATAGACTGCTGTCTGTTTGATCGTAGCCAAGGCGTCTCAGTGATGGAAGCATTTCAGGCCAAGCTCCTTAACTCCCCCAGGCCTTGCACTTTCAGGATCCTTCTTTAATCCAGCGGTGTCCCACCTTTTGGCTTCCCTGGGCCACACTGGAAGAACTGTCTGGGGACACACATAAAATACACTGACACTAACAATAGCTGATAAGCTAAAAAAAAAAAAATCACAAAAACAATCTTATAATGTGTTTAAGACTTTGTGTTGGACCTCATTCAATGCCGTCCTGGGCTGCAGGTTAGACGTGCCTGCTTTAATCAGTGGGGAGATAAGGGAGGACTTTTTTGTTGTTGTTGTTAAATTTGTAGGGGTGACATTGATTGTAACAATTAGATAGTTTCCGGATGTACAAGTCTACATCCCATCACCTGTGCATTGCATTACGTGCTCACCACCCAGAATCAGCTCCCCACCCAGAATCAGCTCAATCTCTACAGTTAGCACTAAACCTAACACAAAATACCACCCTAACCCTAAACCTATCCCTTAATCCAGCCATATCCCAAGACTGAACCCTGACATTCACCCTAACAGTAATCCTAAATGTAACTCTAACCTCACCCGTACTTCGAGACCCAGCCCTAAAGCTAACACTAGCCCTAACCCAGGTAACCACCAAACTATTGAGTGTGTCCATAATGCTGGTGCCTCTCCCACCTCCCCTCCCACTCTCCCTCCCCCCTCCTCCCCTTCCCTCAGGCAATCACCCAGCTATTGAGTGTGTCCAAAGGGAGGACTTTGAAAGGGGCTGAGAAGATGGAGAGCAGATGTGATCCGTTTTAGGAATATTTTATATAGATAATACAGCATCCAGGATGGCAACAGCCTGAGGGTGACAATACTATAAACTAAGAGACCAGTTAGACAATTGTCATGTACAAGTGAGAAAGGTTGAGGTCCTGAGGAGTGTAGGTGAACAATAAGGCACAGAACCAGAGATATTTAGCAAGTAGAACATTCTCCTCTTGGGGACTGAAAGAAGGGAATAATTTTTTTTTAAATGTCTATAATATTAGCTTGGGGCTTGGTCAACTGGGTAGCTATCTCAGAAAACCATAAAACGAGGAGGTATAAGTTTCTAAGAGAAAATTGGTGTAGTTGGGATAATGTTGGGTTGAAATATCAGTAAGAGGTTAGATTGCAACACTGAGTAAAAACCCAAAGTAGTTTATAACATGTAAAATGGCCAGATTTTTCCTGGACATTTTAAAGAGAAACAAAGTCTGGGCTCTGCCTATTATGTTCAATGCCCCCAAGAAATGTCAGTATCTGCTCTTGGGCTCTGAGCTCTCACCTGGTTTTCCTGACGTGGAGGAGATTATTTTCCCATTAACTTTTCAACAGGAAGGCCATGTCTAGGGCAGTCTTGCCAATAGCTATGTATACCTTCAAAAAGAGTAATTTTTACTTCCTCTCAGCCTTCCGAAAGCAGAGACTAAGAAAAAGATCTGTTGTCTAGTAGAATACTTACAAAGAACGAATATTCGGCAAGGAGCCGCTGTTTCCTTATTGAGGAATTTTCCCTTGAATTGGGGGACTCGCTGAGAGACCAGAGTAAAGGAGGTGATTTCTTCACCATTACTTATCCTACGGTCATTTCCTCCTTCTGGTGTGAGCAGGAAGTTTTTCCCCCAATGCTTGAAGGGTGCAAAATTGCAAAGGAGGGGTGGGTGACATTTGTGAATCTTTAAAAGCTGAGAAGTGGAGGAATTTTAACATTTAGAATGAATAGAAAGCAATCTGATTAGCAGACAGGAAGCTGCGACTTTTTTAAATCTTTGAGGTCTGATTACTTGATAACCTTGGTTTTCTTATACCCTTTTACCCTTTCTCCGCTCTACACTTAATCTCCTACAGCAAAGCTTCTATCAGATTTCCTGGAGTTCAGGTCAACAAAGCAGAGCAGATACCATTTATTATAAAAGAGGCTTAGCCCCAGACTTCATGGCTAGTCTCGAAACTTCGTATAATATTTCTTTCTGATAGGTATACTGTATTGACACATTTCAAAATATTTAAGAACCTATTTCTACCTGTAAGTATAGAGTTTCATCACTCATCACAAAGATAGTATTTGGATAAAAAGGGGAGGGGGAGATAGTCTTTGGTCATAGTCTGAATTCCATCTGGTTTCAGAATTCCCCACACTTTAGAAATCATCTTTGGCTTTTGAAATGATGAAAAAGGTTTCTATTGATTCTGAAATGCTTCCTCCAGAAAATAAAAACAAACCCCAAATAATGAAGAGCCCCCTCAAAAGGAACTATTACTATCTCAGTTCTATAAAATGATCACCAAACACAGACTCGAGAGTAAATGAGTCCGCCGCATGGGAAAGTTTATTATTTAAAGGAGCAAGATGTCCTTGGGGAACTCCCATCAGTACCACTGAAAGTCTGAAGACTACGCTGAGCTTCCATATATGGTGCCGGCCGGCAATTCATTCCACTTTGAGCTTTGAAGTCGTGGCGTCATAATAAGCCAAAGATGATTTCCGCCAGGCTGGGTGCGCCCTGAGCCACTGTGTGCCCCTACAAGTGTTGGGAGAGTGGATGGGGTGCAGCTGTGCAGTCTCCCAGACACCTGGGTTCAGAATATTTCTGTCTAGTGCTTCGTCTCTGAGCTCCATGGAAAGCTGGAAAGTCCCCAGCTCTCTCTTGCGCTTGGCTTCCTGCTCACATGTTTTCTGGTCTCATGTCATCGTGCATGAAGTAATAGTCCTGCACACTTGCACCATCCACAAAGGCCAGGCTTGTGTGGTTCAGTGCAGGCTTGCTAACAAGGACATTCTGGACCTTCCAGCAACTCCTTGGGGAAAGCAGTTTGAAACCAGTTATTACTTTGCAAGGCAAAGAGAGCTGGGGTAGAGCGCAGTTCTGCAACATGAGAAAAGCCACTTTTAGGAGACAATTAAAGGACAACTGCCTAAGAAAAATAAACGCTTACCGTCCACATCCATCTCAGTGTGTATATGTGTACAGTACAGAAAAATGCCTCCGATTCACAGTTTAAAAAGATCAGTTACTGTTTCAGCATTTCGCTCTGAATGGGGCTAGTGTTTTCCGCAGAGGACTGTTATTTTAGTGACATTTCTCTCCAGCAAAATCTGATGAGTTTATGAAGTTTGAGAGCCAGGAAATGCAGCGCAGTTTCTGAACAACCGAGAAAGCCAAGAGTGTGAAGTTCAGTCATCTACTTGCTTTATAGCAGGGATTTGTAAGTGCTAAGTGCAATAACACTAATACACAGAGAGAAGCCAAACCAAACTTTTAAAGTACAGCTCTTAAACGATCAAGCTTAACTTCCCGCCATATTATCAGCAGGTGAATTCCTGGCGTACACCCGCACTTATTTGTGGATGTGAATGTCAAATTAATGGGTGTACGTACCAACATTTTATAGAATTTTAGAGCAGGAGGGATTTTGGAGGGCTTCCAATCTTATATTCTGTTTTACCAACAGTGAAACTGGGACTCAAGTACACTCGCAAGCACTGTCTTTCTCTACACGCGCACACACACACACACACACACACACACTCTTTTTCCCTGAACACACACACACTGAGTCTTGTGCTGAGTCTTTGCTCACAGAAAACAGCATAAGTCTGGCTTCAAGAAAAGAAGGGATAAAATGACCCAGAACTAGGCCAGTGGTCCCTGATCCATTTTAGTTTGTGGAGCCCAACTTTAGGGCAATGGGCCCACACGTTAGCCTTGCCTCAGGAACCATCCAGGGTCTCCAATAACATATTTGGGGCCAAAACTTGAATCAACTCCCAAACAAACCAAAGACCACTCTGTGATTCAGGTCCTGACTACACAGCGATGCTCAGCTGGTACATGGTATTCCGCGGGCTGCCTTATTATGCAAGTTTCCGAGGTAGACAGAGCTCGAGGTACAACCCTCACACGGAGGGATCTTAAGACCTGCCCAGAGAGGCAAGGCCCGTCATTGTGCAGGCAGCAGTGACAACAATGGAAACTATGTAACTAAATGCTACATCGCTGCTGTGTGGTGCAGATTTTAAGTGTTGTAGGAGTCTTAGAGAGATCAATGACATTGAGCTTGTCAGGAAATGGGACTTGAGTGGATCACAGCCAGGTGCTTTGAGTTTGAATATGCAGAGGGAATAATGTAGACTTTTCTAGGTAAATAACAGCAGAAACTGGAAGCTTGCAGAGAATCTCATGAGTGGGACCCTGAGGAAGCCAGGCTGATGGGGTCTCTCCAGCAGCATTCTCCAACCCCCTCAATGGACCACGGAGCCCCCCATATTGACTTACATTCTTATCTACCAAATTGTTTCTGAAATAAGTACTCCCCAAAACTGAGCTATAACTTACTTGAGTTATATTTATGTAACTGGAAGTCCACAGTAATATCATTATATTTATTTTATGGGAATCCAAAATAAATTGCTGATGAAATATAATCAAAACCATAAACCAGTCATGCTGCACCTAATAATATTAATGTTATTTGCTAGATGATGCAGTTTTGCTGAAACTAAAGGATATATTTGTTTTAACTAAGTGTTCCTTAATGAAATTATTAAAAACTTTAATAAAAATTTCTATCGCACCTTTAGTGCTCTGCCTGTTTATAATGAATTGTCATAAGTTGGCAGCTATAAAGGAGAAAAGGATCCAGGCAATCATCTGCTGGGGTCAAGGTTATGGAGCTGAGAACCTATTCTGGCAAAGAAAACATACAGCACGGGAGGAAGTATTGATGCTTAGGAGCATATATACCTGACAAGCAGGGATTTAGGCTGCCTCTGTTCTTTCTTCTCCCAGCCATTATCATTTTAATGATAGCAAATCAAAGTCTCCATTTATAAAATTTATGAAAACTCTGATCTCGCTCCATGAAAATGGCTTTTGATTGCTGATTACCACAGCAAGGAAACTTGTATACTTTTTTTTTTAAGATTTATAATATTGTTTGAGAGACAGACAGAGAAGAGAAGGGAGGCCCAAGAGCAGTCTTCATAGTTGTACATCATTAGTTGTGATATAGTTTCATTCCACACAGGTGGATGTGGGGCCGCATGGGGCGGGGACCGAACTGGGGCCCTCCTACATGGGAGGTTCAGCATATGGATTTACATAGGCCCCAAGTTCAGCATATGGATTTACATAGGCCAGAGTCAGGATTCGATCCCCAGACCTCAAGGTTGGAAGGCAAGTGCTCAACCTGTTGAGCTATCCCTGAATCCCCAAATTGTATACTGGCTTAAATAAGAAAATTCAACCCAAATAATAATGATTGCCAGTGCTTAGTTTTCATGTAATCCTCGCATCAACCCTGTGGGATAGATACTATTTTTAAATGCTGTTTTTTTGTTTAGTTTTGGTTTGGTTTTTTCCAGAGGAGGTTACTGAGACCAGGAGAAATTAAAGAACTCATTCAAGGTCACATAGCCAATGAATGCTGGGGCCTGGAATTCATGCATCTGATTCTAGGGTCCGCTGCTACCTGTAGAAGATTCAGAATAGTTGCAGAAAGGCTTCTGTTATGTTTAAATTAGGCTCTCCCAGTGTGACCACAGCCAGATGTGTATAGCCTCACATTCAAGTATCAACTTTTATTGCCGGAGATCATGAGGTGCCACGCCTAACTCTCAGCATCAATATTTATACATCTTCCTGGGACATATTTAAAGAGTGAACATCTGTGTGATGCTTATAATAATTTGTAATATTATCAGAGACATGGAAACAGAGAATATAAAAGTTCTCCTAGAATTCATCAACTCCCAGGAGAGAAGCACAGGGGGGGATCAAAGGGCCGAGTGGGTTGGACAAGCCAGATTACAGAGGGTGGGGTAAACGGGTGGTTCTGTTGGGAATGGAAAGAGATGTGATAAGGGTGGTGTGGGAGGAAGAGTTCCACGTTCCCATGGCTACAGGACAGCTCCGGGAAGGCCCTGCTGCAGCTATCTCTCAGAATGAAGCTTCTAGAACTGATGGAAGGCCCTGAAACTTCTCACCTATAACCTGAATCATCAGGGCCATTTCAGAACAAGAAGAGAGTCCAGGTCTCTTGTAGTGAGAGAAATAATCACCATTACCTCTGAGGTTCCCTTCCATGTAGAGCAACATACCACCAGTGAAGAGATAAAATGGCTCCAAATGAAATGCCTAATATTTATATGGGCAAAAGAAATAGTTTTTAAATGTAAAGAAAATTTTGAATTGTTAGTATTTGTCATTTTCCTATTCTTATATCTTCTATTTCCATAAGATATATCTTCTATTTCTTCTTCTATATTATATATCATATCCACATTTGTATATAACATGTAACAGGTTAAAATATGCTACTCACTGCAGCAAGATTTCTTCATCAAATACTTAATGCAGTAAGATAGGTGTTTCCTCTTATTCAAAGTATGTAAACTGATTTTAGTCACTTACATTTTTCAACTCACGTAAGTGCAGAATAGAAACAAATTTAACTACTTGTAAATGCTTACTTTGCTACTCAACAGATAATGGCTTGCAGCAACTTTAGACGATTTTATGATTCAGCACATTTTCTCTTAAAATAGGTCTCATAACCTAAAACAAGACAGCAGTCAACTTAAACTTGAAGCACTTTGTAAACTTTTTAAAAGAAACCCCTCCTCATTGGTTTTATGAGATCCAGCCAAAGCATAATGTGCAATGAATCTAATGGAAAGTCTTTCCCTTGATGAAGAGAGAGTCAAATGGAAACTATAAAAGGACTGAATTACCCACAATGCTTCAAAGTCTCTTGCGCGTGGTTGCAAGAAAATCAGTCTAGACGAAATTTGGAGAATTATTCCTAATGCGGTCATCCTTTGAAGTTATGAAAGGGCGACATCTGAAAGATAAGAAAAATAACTGATAAAAAACACCTGACAGCACTTTCACTTTTCTCCATTTTAGGTGCTAGGAGCCACCCACCATCATCTGAAGGAGAATTTGGCCAATGACATGCAGGTTCTCCAAGACAGAGTAATTGCAGAAAACCTTCAAAGGTACTCATATGAAAATATTTCTCTGTTGATTAATTGAACCGAGGCATTCATTAAGCCTGAGCACTCCGTGGCACGTGAAGAAGAGAGCATGTCATGGATGGGGAACTGTTAGAAACTGAGGAGTGAATAGTCTCGCACCTTCCTATTGTCTCATCCTCATGGCGGAGCACTAAGAGGGGCTTTACATGTGACAGAGCCAATTTCATGAAATTGGTCTTCAGGAATGGCAACAGAACCATCTGGAAAAGGGGCCTCTAGAGAATCACGTAACTTGATTATCCTGTTAGGCTGTTCAGGATGCTCTTGAGACTTAGAGGGACAGTGAAAGACAGCCACAACCCCAGGAGCGGAAGCTATATAGATGCCACCTGTCTTACTTACAGCTTGCCTTCATGGCCTCTTGCCTTGGTTGTAAAAATATTAGTGCCAAGAGTGTTTGGGGGCCGGGGAATGTTCCAGAGACCTATTGCAGCAATACAACCCTGATTTCAGAAGCATTCTTTGGGCTATTGATTCATATGCATTTACATCTCTATGTCAACATTGTAAGTCTTTCCCTTCCACTCTTAGCTGAAACTTGCGGGATGGAAACTGCTGAGTTCCTCTTGATTTCAAATGGCAGCTCTTCAGAATCTTTGCTTGTTGCTAGATTTCATCCTAAGCCTGTGTGGTTCCACATTGGCTTGGAGAAAGTCCTGTGATCACCAAAAAGTCCATGAACCTCGTACAACAAAACCAAACAAAATCTTCAACAAGTCGGGCCTGAATTTCAGGTTTGCCTTTTGAGGATTGACCCAACTTCTCTTTCTAATACTTATAGAATTAAACATTTTGTCTTCATACTACAAATGGCAAGTGGAGACAGGAAATGGCTGGAAGTATCTGGGCGACTGGGGTTAGTTACTTGACGTGAAACCATGATTATTGGCAGTTTTTCTATAATTCTCAGATTTTTATCTACAGTAACTCCAGTGATATATTGGGTGCTGGTTATCCACAAGCTCAATCAACAGTAAGAGAAGACAAGTTGAAGTTTAAGTCTCCTTACCTCAAAATTCTAGACAAGAGAGGAAAATAATTCTGAAACAAACTAAAAAAGATTATCTGTTTTGGAATAAGTTCAATACACGGTAGAGCTGTGACTTAAGAGTTCTTCATCTTCTGAAGTCAATTTTTCAAACCTTCTCTTTGCAAACCTCTAGCCCAATGCATCCTTTTTTTTTTTTTTCCTATAGGAAAGAAAGAGGTTGGCGTTCCGTTTTATGCCATTCAAAATTATCTGTCAAAGAGGCTAAACAACGTTTAATACTGGTGCCCACCCTATATCTTCCCAAGAAGTCACTGAAGGCCTGATTTTTCAAAGCCATCTGTCTTAGTTTCTTTTGTGTATGAAGAGGTCACTTTCCTGGGATGCCATGTTGTTTATTATCTGCCCAATAATCTTCCATTTCCCACTTTTTTCCTTTTAATGGGTAATTTCACTGCAGTAAGCATTATATTCTTTCCATTTTTCAGCATAGCCTTATTATGAGAAAATAGAAATATGTTTACTCTAATGTTGGATCAAGTTAGAATCACTTGCTCAAATTTAACACATGACACTTATTTCTTAAAAATCTGTGGACCCCCTGTGAGAACTGGCTCCAGGCTACCTTTTTATTTCTTCCTTTCTGTCTTTTTTTTTTTTCCCTGTCTTTGCACTGGAAAATTCAAAGTCTGACCAGCTGCCAGCTCCAGCTATCTCTGCTCCTCCTTGTCTATCATTGGAGCTGGATTAGATAGGCAGCTGAATCCCTTCTCACCACCACATCCTGGTCACAGCCCCACGATCCTCCCATCTGATAAATGTTGTAGAAAGGAATTGGTCTTTCTGTGTATGCTCGGTCAGGTTTATAAAATAACGACCATTTTTCATGGGTCATAGGGTTTCAGAATGCTGCCCTGTGCCTTTTGGGTTGCTGCTCTGCTCCTGTCATCTGGATAGAAAGTTCTTTCATTTAATATTTTTCCAGCTTTAAAAACTGCTTACCTGCAGTTCACTGAACTTGGCCTCACCTCCAAAATACATAACGCGAAAAAGCAGAACCAAGGGACGTTAAAAGTAAATCTCAGAAGCTGCCCAAGCATCCCCTGACTGTGAGAATGCCAGAAGATTCTCCCTGGTTCCAAGGAGAGATAGGTTGTATTCACATAGAATAAGACACCAAAAGGGCTATTAAGTCTCACAGCTTGAGGGAGACTTTGAGGGTTCTTGTCAAAAAATGTTCACACCTGGGAACAGACTGCTATTTTATGAGGAGCGTAACTTGAAATACACCTGCCAGAACCTGAATGGCCGCTATTGTACCTTCTGGACTCAAGTGCTGCCCTGTCGTACAGACAAGGTTGGGTGTGCACAGATGGGATAACTTAGAACAGCGACCATACTGTTCATAAGGAAATTAAGACGTTTCCTAGCCCTGCTGATGCCGATTTGGGGTGGAAAATTTTATCATAAGCCTGCCTTACTTGTGACTCCCTGGCACTTTATAGTTTTTTACATTACATTAATTATTTAAGTTATATGCAATATATTAATTTCAATTTAAGTGATTTCTTAAACAAAAATAGTCCATAGACTAAAACAGTAAACTCCATCTTGTGAAAGAATCCATTTCAGATGTGGACCCTAAAGACACTAGAATTATTGTTGTCTTGGAAGCAGCATTTCAAGTTCAGTACAGAATAAAGAGAGCTGAATTGGGAAGCAGACTCTTACTTGGTGGTCAATCTTACCCTTCACATT
>PVKE010017269.1:0-30957 GCA_004027555.1 Craseonycteris thonglongyai
CTCCCTTAGGAGGAGTGTTTGACCTTTTTGTAATACAACAATAAATCTTCATGCATAATCTGGTCCCACAGTAACTTGGTGACTGCCCCACTAGTCAATAAAAACGTGGGAATGAGTGCTCATATACCAGCCCTCTGCAACTGACAGCAAAGCTTAATACACGTCAGCACTGAGACAAGGTTCTGCTTCTACCTTGACAGCTAGGACTTCTGTTTTAAAATTTACTGGACTGTTGTTTATAAAAGGTACCCAAACTTGTTTTCTTGTATAATTATATATCACTGGGCTTAATTCAATGCAGAAAATATTAATGCCATGATTCTATAAATTGTATCTTGTGATATGCCTTATATACAAAATCTGAGTCATCCAATATAAGAGCTGTAGTTAGTCATGGCCCTGAGGTTCAAGGTGATAGTTATGCTTTTCATCTACAAAAATAACTATCTTATTAAGGACAGGGTTCAAGGTGGACCTGACCTCTTCTACATGGGTTGCTTTCAAATGCTTGATCACTTGTGTTACTAGGGGTCCTTGACACAAATGTTTTGACAAGACACCCTCACTGTTCATCACAATGGCTTGAGTGCCATTCATTGCCAAGGCATTTCAAGAAAAATCCTTTTCATGTGTGTGTGTGTGTGTGTTATTGTTGTTGTTCTAAAGTAACACATAGTTATTTTTAAGGAGTGTCTTTTAAACATTTGGAAACTTGGGGCACCTTTTCTTTCTTTGGTGATGCTATACTATCTCAAGAGGAAAGTGGTATGATATACAGCTGATTTGTGTGGTGCCACAGGACCTATGTTTAGCCCTTTAAATGACTAAAATCCAAGACCAAGCACATAGAAATTGCTGTTACCTGCAACTGCTTAAAACATATTTTGTTTTAGGTATTCCTACACCTTTGGTATTATCTTGCTTATTTTCACATTCAGATGGAGTCTTTTGTATTTAATCACACCACTTTTTGTTTCCTGTATTTAAACTAGCACCAACTAGATCCATAGTTCAAGGAAGTGTCGTCATTCTACAGCTTCAAGTGCCATCATTCAACCCCTCACTCTCAATGAATGGAATGTCATAGTACTTGATGTTATTGTCTGCCCATTGCTTCAAGGCATCACTCAAGATTTCCTGGGACAGGCGGTGTGCAAATTCGAGGACCACAATTTCGGGCCCTGAGGGTTCCTTCGCTTCCTCGTTGATAACTGGAGAAGGAGGCATTCTAGGTAGACATCTGTCTTCTGACATAAAGCTTTCTGCACTTGCATGCCGGCTGTCACTCTCAATTGTAGTCGGAAATGGAAAAGTTTGCTTTGATTTCATGCAGCCCATGTTAAGGAGAGTTTTGACTGAGTGAAGCAAAGCAGTAAGTGGCAAAGACTACATCAACAGCATCTTTGGAAAACACTGAATGTTTGTCCACGTGATAGCTGACCAGTGGTTTTCCTCTGCAGGCCACTTCAGAAATTAATGTTCTCTGTCACCACTCTTCACATGTAGTTTTCTGTCAAAAGAAGAGAAGTTTCATTTTGAAGGTATAGAATGCAAAACACTATATGATTAGGTAGCACGTAGAAAGTCCTTTATACCACTTTGGTTTCTTGGAGGAAATGTGAGGCAACTGTAGCTTTATCTTATCAATAGAAAAGAAGGTACTCAATAAAAATGACAATTTACGAATTAGGAAAATACTTTTTTAAGGTCTTTCTTGAAAATTTTATTACCTGTGGCTAGTTTCATGCTACAACTGGTAGAGTTGAGTAGCTGTGATAGATCATGGCTTGAAAGCCTAAAAAATTTATCAGTTGGCCCTTTACAGAAAACACTAGCCAACCTCTGACCTATACTGTTAAGGAAAATAAACATATCAGAAATTGCTCTTGTCTCAACCCTCATGAACCTGCATATCTTAACCAGTTATCAGAGTCAGAGTTTGTCCCCTAGTCAGATGCTTACAACTCAGAGTGGGACAGAATGATGGCCTTTAAAATATTGCCAACAACTCTATGCAATACAAGTTAGATGTGGCATAACTACCTAGTTTTCTTCTGAATTAGATATTCCCAGTGAAAGTTGAGATTAATTTAGGTAAAGGCTTTCACACTCTAAATATCTCATTCTTACTCTTGTTTGATATGTGGATGAAAAGGGGGTGTTGTAATTAATCATAAATTCCTATCTGGGCAAGTAATGGTAAGTAGTCATTCCCTAAGCCTGTATCTTTAGTAAAGTTTTTAAGCCACCCCTGTCCATGGTTCTTACGAATCTAGGCTAACACACCTTTGAAATGTCAGAATACCCCTCGAAGGCATAACTGTGGTTGAGAAAGCATATAATCTTGCAATCCAATCCCCATCTTGCTTTCTCCTACCCTCCTGTAATCCTCCTTACATTCCCTCCTTAATTATTAATACCAATACATAAAAGAAACTGCAAACTTATTTGGGGCATTTGAAATCTTGCTCCCTGGTAACTGTCAGTTTTAGCTCTAAAGTTTAGTGTAAAGTTCTTCACAGGTTTGGACGTTTCTTCTATCAACATTTACTTGACGTAGTCAGCAGGATTGCAAAACTCATCCAGGACCACCTTGTAGACCTAGACCTGGTGCTGGGTTCCAGCAGGAGCCCACTGCCCTATTGGCTCCCCACTTCACATCAGGTAAACTTGGGTGAGTTTCTCTTGGAATTTTGGATCTCCTTGCTTTAAGTAGCAGACCATGACTTTATTTGAGCTGTTCTTAGAAAATCCTCAAGGTGGATTAAGGGTTGAGATAATCCACAAAAAGGAAAAAAAAAAAATGAATTGCTAATTTCAGCTTTTTAATTGTACTGCTGAGAGTCTGACCTCTCTTTAGCTCTGAAAGAGGACACTTGCTTCCCTAACCCAAAGGCAATGGGGTGATGATAGTTGTGCAGTTCCCCAAATGCAGAGTGCTGGAGACAGGCGCTTGCAGTCGTCTAGTGCGGTAACGCAGCTGATCCTGGAAAAGCCTGTGGGAACCCTACAGTGGCTTCACCGGACAGAGGGGCCTGTGCCCTGCAAAGCATCGCAGTTCTGGTAGCATCTGTCTGGTAAGCTCTTGCTGGCCCTTGCTTGAGTATTCTTAGGTGACTATGAATTTTGGGAAGATGCCTGAGAAAAATTTCCTCTAGGGCATGAAGCAGTCTTACAGTGATATACGAGGGCTGTCCAGAAAGAATCCAGCCATAAATGCCTCTATTTTTCATATTACATGCTGGATACTTTTTGGACATCCCTAGTGTACTTCATTTGGCTTGTGTGTAGACATGTACACATATACATAAAGGTTTGTTTTGCTAGAAGTTTGTTCAGATTCTACTGATGTCATAATTATAAACATGAAATTGTGCTACCTCTGAAGCCAACAAGCCTCAGGATAGACAGACTCCCATTAACACTGAGATGGCCAAGATGAGGTTCCTTTGATACTTCTAAATTAATCTTCTTGCATACACAATTAGAAAAAAGCCAGCTATAAAATTAGGCAGAATGAATGGAAAAAATAAATTTACTGTCTCAGAACTTAAAAAGAAATTCTCCCCTAAGCTAAAGTGAAACAATTTAAAAGAATGTACAAAAAAAGAGAAAGCAGTTAGATAATTGGATCAGCCTATGATGTTATTTAGGTGTCAACCCAATTCTTTGAGATATTAAAAATGGCTGTCCTTATTTTAAAAGGTGGAAGGTCATTTGAAACTTGACTTGTCAAGGACAGATACAAATTGTAAAAGGTCTCTAAAGCAAACGTGAGATCCAACTGTTCTCTGTATATGTACGTTGTAAATGTGAGATAATTTTCCACCTCTGGATGGTATTAAAATTATTTTAAAGGGAAGCACTTATAAGGATTGAGTATTTTAAAATTCTCAGAAATATAGAAACAAATGCTTTTCAAGTTTATGTGATCAAAGATTAATTCTTAATAAATAAAAGCTAGGCTAGCTAAGAGTGTTGGCTTAAGTAAAATGGACATCTTTTTATTTTTCCTGGGTTTTACAAAAATAAGTCCATGTTCATAACTGACTTTGATGTCTATGAAAGTCTATGAAAGTTTCTAGAGGTTACAAAATGTCTTCATAAATCTGCTAACTAAGGAATGCTAAATTGCTTACTTCTTAGTTTTCATTAGAATTGAGGTTCTAAAGGTTAAAGTCTCAATAAATGTAGGAATAACTTGGCAGTGTTACAGAAAGGCCTCTGGAACACCTCAAAAGATTTGTCTTTTATGTTAAATTTTATTGGAAGCATTGTAAATTAAGTGATGAAAAAATGTCTAGGGTATATTGTATATCCGAGTAAACAATGGTTGTAAATTAAACAAATAGTCAAGGCTATAGGAAACCCATGAAGGCTGCTTAGTTCTTCCTTACTCCTTGGCATCATCATAGTGCATTCAAGCTGAACTTAGGAAGGAACTTATGAGCTGATATTACTGACATCTTATACTATTGCCAAGGTTTGACAGAGTCACTGCAAGAAAATGCCAAGTTGGTAACTGTTTCCTTTCACAGCAAGCTCACTGGAGACAGACTTTAAAGATCACTGACTGCCACCTGGATATTTTATTGAAAAGGACATCAAATAAAAGACACTCTCCAACTGAACTGGAAGGCACTTTATCAGGTGCCTAACCATGAATGGGCATCTACTCCTGTCTACAAGAACTCCTTGAGGATAAGAAGCCACCGACAGCTATCCCAAGACACTGACAAGGCCTGTATACTTATAGATTGATAATGAACACAGAATCCATTTTGTCTGTCTTTACCTGTCTGCTAGTGATTTTTGTCATCATAATAGATACACTTGTTCTTTGGGTTTTTCTATATAGTCCAACTGTTAATATTCTTTTAATGGCTTATATAAATGTTATAATAGATGCCAAATACAGAAAAATGAGACAGAAGGCAAAACTTGGATCAGGCTAGTTCAAAGGACAGAAATGATCCTGGGTGTTTTTTCACAATGAAGGCCATAAGACCTGACTTTCTTCGATTTACCAGCCCTTCCCTTTTGGCAAAATTCAGCCTCAACTCACATCCCATGTGGATACAGAGGTTTGATGGAAAGTTACCCCACAGGATGATCTGATCATAAATTCCTACCTGGGCAAGTCATGGTGGGTAGTGCTTTCTTGAGGCATAACCATCCTCAAGAAAACACATAATCTTGTAATCCAATCACTGCTTTGCTTTCTTCTGCCTTCATGTAATCTTCCTTGCATTCCATCCTTAATTCCAAATGCATAAAAGAAACTGCTGCAAAATGTTACTCTCTGGATCATTTTAGATCTTACTTCCAGGCAACTGTCATCAGCTTTGGCTCAAATAAACTCATAAAAATTCTCCACAGGTACAGGTTTGGATGTTTTCCTTGAGGTAAGTAGGCTGCAGTGCTTATGAGGTGCCCCTTTTAAGCTTCCCAACTGGGTGTTATCACTGAATGAATTTTCTCGTAAGATGGGACTAAGGGCGACTAGAACAATACAAAGCAACTTTACTAGAGGGAGGCTTAGTCAGAGAAAGCACAGGCAAAGTCTCTATGAATGAGGTATATATGGTCCCTGATTATGTATCTTAGTGTTGGGGATGATCAAAGGAACTGGACAGTTAACCTGAAAAGGATTACTTAGAAAATTCAGTGAGTGTCAGATATAGAAAAGACCATGAATAGAAGCTTTTCTAGGATCTTTGATTTTGCAAAAGCAGTTTTATCTTACCATAACAAAGTAGTGCCAGATTTGTTCTCTCACCAAAAACAACTGGAGAAAATAAATGTGCTCACTGTTGCTGTAAGAAACATCCAGACTTGTAGAGAATTTTTATAAAGCATTTATTTGGGCCAAACTGACCACACATGCCAGGAAGCAAGATCTCAAATGTTCTGGAACAAAACAGTTTTGCAGCTTTTCTGCATTTGAAATTGTGGGAAAGTAAGGACTATACAAGGGGGTGGGGAAAAGCAAGGCTGGGATTGGATGACATCTTGCATGCTTTAGAAGGTGGGGTCTGAAGCACAGATGACAGGGCTTGCTTATGACAAAAATAAACCTTTTAATGAAGGAGTTATATGCCAGGGGCATGACTATCCTCCATGACCAACCTGCCCAGTTAGGATCAATCGCTTCAGGTTACTTTCCTTAGAATTTTTTTTTCTTCCTCAGCAAGGTATTATATTTTCAGGCATTGCACAACAGACAGCCCAGGACTGATCCCCAAGAGAAGGGAGACACACGTTGTTAAACACCACAACTGATCATCCTGAGTTTCTGCCATCACAACAAATGGCGTACAAATATGGAGACTACTCCTCCTTCTCTAACATTAAAATAAATCTTTAAAAAAATGAGTTATCAAGTTATGAAAAGGAGGGAACTCAAATGCATATTACTAAGTTTAAAAAGGCAACTATATGAAATTCTGGAAAAGTTATGGAGACAGTAAAAAACCCAGTGGTGGTCAAGGGTTGGAGAGGAGGGAAGGTTGAATAGGTGGAGCACAGGATTTTTAGGGCAGTAAATTACTCTGTGTGATACTATAGTGGTGGATACATGTAATTATACATTTGGCAAAACCCACAGAACGCACAAAACCAAGAGTGAGCCATAATGGAAATTATGGACCTTGAGTGATCATATGTCAGTGTACGGTAGGTTCAATGACTGTAACAATGTACTGCTCTGGAGTGGTGTATGGTGGGGGAGGCTATAGGAGTAAGTGGACAGCTGATAAATATACTTCCTGCTCAGGTATGCTGTGAACCTAAAACTGCTTAAAAAAAAATAAGTTCTAGTTTAAAAATATCCAACTTTATGTTTCCTATAAGAAGTGTATTTTAAATACAAATATACTGTTTGTATATTTGGTTGGAAAGGATATAACATGCAAATGGGAAGCATAAAAAGGTTGCTGTGGTTATATGAATATCAGACAAGGCAGGCTTCAAGACTAGTAGGAGTATTACCAGAAATAAAGATGGACATTTTATGTGTCAACGAGGAAGAAAGTTATAAATGAGTATGTAAACAATGACAACTTCAAAATACATAAAGGAAAAACTGACAGCTAGGAAAAACTGACAGCTAAAGGGAGAAATATAAGCATTATTCTCTCAGTAACTTATAAGAATATCCAAAGGTAAAACTAAAGAATTCAAGTTTGTGGTGATTGCCTGAGGGAAGGGGAGGAGGGGGGAGGGTGAGAGGGAGGGGAGGTGGGAGAGGGCACCAGCATTATGGACACACTCAATGGTTTGATTAGCGATGTTATAATAAAACTAACATTAAAAGACTAACAAGGGAAAAGTGGCATAGGAGAAAATTGAAAGTCTGATAGCCCTGTATCAATTGATGAGTTGAATTTTTAACTTAACACCTTTCAAAAAAAGAAAAAACAAAACTCCAGGCCCAAATGGCTACAGTAGAACTCTAAATTCTTTCAAACAATTCAGAAAAACTTATCCATCTTTCCAAAATCTTTAGAAAATAAAGAGGAAACACTTCAGTATTCATTCTGCATGAGGTCAGGCTATCCTGTTACAAAAAGCAAAGGTAGTTCAGAAAACTTTACAAATCTATATCCCTTATGAACATAAACCCAGATATCATTTTTTAAAATATGAAATTGAATCCATCAATATAAAATGGTTAATACATCATGACCAAGTGATCGCATTTACACCAGAAATGCAATGTAACATTCAAAAGTCAATAAATATAATTCACTACATTCATATAAAGAAAAAACAAGATCATCTCAATATATGCAGAAATATCATTTGATTAAAAAAATTCATGATAGAAATTCTCAGCAAACTAGCCATTGGAAAGACTTAAACTGATGTTAACCTTAATGGTTTAAAGCCTGAACACTTTTTCCCTATGATAGGACCAAAGCAACAGTGTTCGTTCTCACTATTTTTATTTAATATTGTATTGGAAGGTGGGAAGAAATGCAAAGCGTAAAGATTGTCAGGAAAAGAAAACTGCCTTTATTTGCAGATGACATGACTATATGTGTAGAAAATTCTAAGTGTTGTATAAATTACTAGCAATAATGTTAGCAAGGTCTCAAGATATGAAATTGATGTACAGAAATAACTATTTCTATATACTTATGCAGAGAGTAATTGGGAGATGAAATTAATGCCACTTGCAATAGCATAAAAAGTATGAACACTTAGGGATAAATTTAACAATGTATATGAGTAAAAACACTATTGTCTATTGTATATGCAGCACATGAAAAATACAGGCATGCTGGGATAGCTCAGCAGGTTAAGCGCTTGCCTTACAACTGCAAGGTCCAGGTATCAAATCCCAACCCCGGTCCATGCAAATCCATATACTGAATTGTGGCGTAACTGGTAACTCCCCACACGGGAGGCCGCACATCCATCTGTGTGGAATGAAACTATGTCACAACTAAGTATGTACAACCACAGATACTGCTCTGGGCCCTCCCCACCTTTTCTCTCTCTCACCTCTCAAACAATAAAATAAATCTTAAAAAAAAAATTGTTACTGAGAAAAAGTAAAGAACCTGAATAAATAGTGTTCATGATCTGGAAGACAATACTGTAAAGATGTCAATTTCTCCCAAATTGACATATATTCCAGGAGGCTTTTCTGTAGACACAAACTGATTCTAAAATTCCAATAAATATCCCAGCAGGATTGATTATAGATATAGCCATGCTAATTCCAAATTGTCTATGGAAAAGCAAAGAAACTAGAATAGCCAAAACAATTTTGAGGACGAACATAGCTGGAAGACCTGCATTGCCCATTTTAAGAATCATAAAGCTACTGTAATTAAGATAGTTCTGTGCTGGCGAAAGCCCAGACACAGATCTATGGAACAGAAGAGTCTATAGATAGACCCACAAAAATTTAGTAAACTAATTTTTGACAAAAGTGCAAAAAGAATTCAGTGCAAAAAGGATAATTTTTTCAAAAAGTGGGGTTTCAACTATTGGATATCCATCCATACACCAAAAATATTTTTTAAAAATTACCTATATCCCTTACTGTTTGTACAAAAATTAACTTAAAAGGGATTGCAGATCTAAACGTAAAATATAAAACTATAAGATTTTTACAAGACACCAGGAAACAGTTATGATCTTGGGTTAGTTGAAGAGTTCTTATATACAACAACCAAAAGCATGAACCATTTATTTAAATAAGTAGGATTCCATCAAAATTGAGAACTTTTGCTCTGAGAAGAACACAGTTAAGGAAAAAAAAAAAACCCCAAAGAAACCCAGCCCTAGATTGGGAGAAAACTTGCAAATCGTTTATCCAAAAAATGACTTGAATCTAGAATATGTAAATGACTATTTAAACTCAACAGTAAGAAAGTAACCAAATTTTAAAAATGGACAACAGATATGAATAGACTTCTCATTCAGGACCCCCACTGGATGGCAAGTATACAAAAAGATACTCAATATCACTATTAGAGAAATGCAAATTAAAACCATGGACAAAATTTTAGAAAACAAACGCCTATCAGAATGGGCAGAACATCTATTAGACTGGGTAAAGCAAAAAAACCCAAAAACAACCCCAACACCAAGTACTGATGAAGATGCAGACCAACTGGAACTTTCATACATTGCTACTGGAAGTGGAACATAGCACAGCCACTCTGGAAAATAGTTTAGCAATTTCTTAATAAAGTTGGAACATTCGTCTACCACATGACCCAACAATCCCACTCGTAGGTATTTACTCTAGAGAAATTGCAATTTGTGATGACATAACCTTTTACACACATATTTACTGCAATTTTATAATTGCCAAAAGTTACTGATACCCATATGGACTCTTACAGGCATGCTTATTGAAAGATGCTTATTTCAAAAGTTTACATACTGCATGACTCTATAGCATTCGTGAAAAGGCAAAACTATAGGTTTTGTGGTTTCTAGGGGTTAAGGTAGGCGGAGATTATGACACACAAGTACAGATCAGGAGGGAACTTTTTGGGTGACAACTGTTCTGTACCTGATTGTGTGTGGTAGTGGCTATACAAATTTATAGTATATATTACTATTCACCAAAATAAAATTAGTTCTATTGTATATAAATGAAAAATTTAAAAAGGTGTTTTCAAAGCACAATGCAATACCATTATACACCCACTAGAATGGCTAGAATTGCAAAGCCCAACTGCCTAATGGTGGTGAGGGTGTGCATGGTATATATATATTGCTGGTAGCAGTGGGAAATGGTGCAACCATGTTAAAGAATTTGTTTGGCAGTTTCTTACAAAGTTAGCCATGAACTTACCCTATGTACCAGCCATTTTATTTCTATGTATTTACCTAAGACAAATGGAAACATGTCTGCAAAATCTTACATACCAATGTCCATGGCAGCTTTATTCAAAATAGCTTTAAATAGCCAAAATATCCATAGACAGGCAAATTGATAAGCAATTTGGGGATATCCACAAAATGGAATATTACTTGATAATAAGAATGAACTGTTGATATGTGCAATAACATGGATGAATCTCACAAACATGTTGAGCCAGATACAAAAGGCTAATCAGGGAAAGCCGGGACGGCTCAGCGGGTTGAGCGCTCGCTTTGAGGCCATGAGGACCGAGGATCGAATCCCGGCTCTGGCCCAGGCAGGACCCACGTGCTGAGCTGGGGAGTTCCCACAGTTCGGTTCTCTAACTGTCTCTGTCTCTGTCTCTCTTTCTATCTGTCAAAAAGTAAAATAGAAATACATATGCACTGAAGACAAAAAGATAATTTCTCTCTATAAATGTGAAAAGATTAAAAAAAAAAAAAGGCTAATCATATGTATATGAATTTCAAGAAAGGATAATGTTAACCCATGGATGGAAATCCTAACTGGTTTTCTTTGGGTGGGAAGTGGAAAGGACTGTCCATGAAAGAACTTTCTGGGTAATGGACATGTTCTATATCTTGACTGAAATGTTTATTACATGGGTATATACATTTGTCAAATTGTACCCTTAACATCTGTATTTCACTGTAACTTTTAGCTTATTAAAATACAGTTTTTGAGAATAATCTGGGAGACATAAGTTGAAGGAATTATATATTTATACCTTAAAAAAGAAAAAAATGCCACCTGCTTGAATTCATCACACCAAATTTTAAACTCAGTCTAAAATTCCAGCTCTTAAAGTGACAGTAGCACCATGAGCACAGACCAGCTCATGGTGCTATAAGTATGTGATAGGTATGTTGGTTCCTCTGTTCTTACACTGGCCTAAAATCAGCCCATACTTGGTGGTCATATTCTTCTATATGTACCAGAGAAGTAAGAAGCCTCTGACCCACAACTGCCAGTTCAAGGGCTTTAACTATGTCTCATTTCTTTTGGGAACTTAAAGAGTACTTTGATTTGGAATGGTAATAAAAGAAATAAGTCTGGAAATTAGATGTGAGAGTCCTATGCCCTTAACAGTATCATTCCTGAACTTGTAGTTAAGGAGGGAAGAGGGATACACTATAACCTTACCCTAAGAACTAGATGAGTAATACTCCATCCCCCACAGTCTTTAGTTAGAGCACCTCTTAATTTATAGGACTACAAAGTACTTAGAATACTTGTGCTGTCAACATTCAGCGAGTTTAGCCACAGTCCTTTTATCAAGGATAAATGACTGCTATCACTTCAGTTTACTAATCTGTTCAATGTTTACCATCTTTCTTCCAACTAACAGATGAAACAGGCAGATAAGCCTGTCTGTTTCCACATACAGAGGGTCACATGGCAAGTAAGCTTGGCACACCCACTTCTAATTCTAGGTTCTTGGAATAACGGTTGTTCCAACAACATCCAAATTGCGGGTTATGTTTTTAAGTGTTAGACATCCTCCCCCTCTTGAATTTATAAAATTCTCCCCTACTCCTAGTTGTGAATTCTTACCAATAAAGATCAATGTGGCTCCTTCCCAGGATCTCTTGCTACTCTGCTCAATGCCCTGTTCCTCAAGGGTGGTGTCCATCACAGGGACACTATGGCCCAGAGCTTCCCAGGCTCCTAAACTGATCATTACCCTCAGACTAGCTGTCAACTCTAGCCTTCAGGCCCTATGTCAATGATATATCCATATCATTAAATAATCAATTCATCCAGTAACTAATGGAATTCTTCACCACATGCTCAGAGAAGATACTGTTGCCTCAACACAAAGAGATTGGTAAACTCCACATTTGAGCACTTTGGTTTCTACTCCACAGAAGCCTCTACAAATTTGTCATGAACAAGGAAATGTGATCCTTACAGGAAAATCAGAGCCCAAAACAAAAAGTTTATGCTACCACTGTTTACAGTAACAGTTACTCTAATACTTGATAGCCGTCTTAGAAGGTAATTAGTCTCAACCTGAATACCACTGAAGATAAGCTTTGTATAATTTCAGTCTCCCCTAATAAGACAGCTGATTCATAATGAAAAAAATAAGTTTCAACAGTATTGGCTGTTACAGTAAGTCAGTAAGGTTAGCAGGTTATGTGATTGGCTTTCTTAGGACAGCACAATGAGCCATACTGAGTTCTTAGACTGTATTATTCATCTGTCAGGTTGGGAAGCTACTGTGGCTGTCAGTTGAAGGCATAATACATTAGATGGATAGTAATCAAGAAAAATATTTTAACTTGTCATTTTAACTGGCTGAATACAGAAATATTAAATATTTTTTAAAAATTTCAAAAATAATGAAAATTAATTTTATACTTTAGTTTATAATCTTAAAATACATAAAAAATTAACAATGAGAACATTCTTTAACTGTGCATCCAGTCTATGTTTACTATGTGTTCAGGACCAATATTCATCAACATAAGCACTATCAAAACTTACTTAGTAAAATAAAATCAAAGGATGATAGAGTAAAAATGAGATGACAACTTATTCAGGCTATAACTAGTATAGGTGCCCAGAGGGGGTCCTTAATTTGTTTTATCTTTGCCCTAATGGGAGAAGTGGCCATTTATTTGTTCATGCCACTGTCAGCCAAAAATAAAATATAAGGATACCTTTCTTCCACAACTCCTTCCCCACTAATCCCAACACTCAGACACACATACATACATAGCAGTCATACTTAAAGTCCCTTTTATTGTTTCCCTCAATGTTACATTGAAGCTCCAGACCCTAAGTGTATTAAGTGTGTCTGGCCATAGTCCTGGCACTTCCCTCAGAAATGGGCCTAGCAACTTCTGGGTCTTCTATTGGGGCCTTCAAGCAGAAGATGCAATGAGACATAAAGCAGTAGCATACAATAAGCATAATGCTTCTAAGATAAGTCATTATCAGATCTATATTATTAAAATATTAGCTAGAAGGTACGTTTCCATTGAACTGTATTTCATGGTATGGATTTACCACAGTTTAACTATTGATCAGTGGATGGACATATGAGTAGTTTCCAGTTCGGGGCTATTACAAATAAAGTTGTTATGATCAAAAAGAAGATCAATTTGTTGCAGTTATTCTGTTCACTTTGGAGCTGTGGTCCTCCACCCTGGATACGGTGTTCATCAGACTGAGCCTGATGAGTAAGCCAGGAAAGGGGTCACAAAAAAAGGGTCATAACTTGAGTATGAGTTGGAACCAAACACACAGAGCTCTAGCAAACAAACAACAAAAGCCTGAAAGCTGTAGCTAAAGTACCTAAAATCTATCTAAAATACTAGATTAACAGAAACGGTTAATACTGTTGTTCTACTTTATATCATATTCTAAGCCTTTAAATAGGTTTCTGTTGTTTTATATCTCAAGTTCTGGCTTCTGAAAAACTGGTTGGGGGAAAAAAACTAATCAAAGAAAACCTGATCTAGACCACCACCAAGGTTGTAAAACATTTAAACCCTATATTCTATACTCATTTCTTAGTCATGTCATGTCCTAGCTAAACGACACAATTGTAGTCTGACAAATGAATTAAGCTCTGTAAAATTCTGAAGCCAGTTCCTTAAGCAGCTGTAGTTAATTAACTTTGGGGGGGGGGGCTGCTGAGAACTGAGTAACAATGTCAGAATATTGTCTTCAGTTTGTGACAACTGGACTATTCTTCAGATCATGTAGCTGAAACTAGGAATTAGAGTTTGAATCAGAACATGAAACCAAAATTAATTTAAAACGGCATGCTCAGTCCTCAACTCACTATGATCTGAAAATCATGATCCAGTGATCCTACATGCTAAACCAGTTATTTATTCCATAGACTCCTATCTCATAAAATCCTTTCTTTTAAAAAAGTTTTTCTTATAATCCCCTCCCCTCCAGCACCCTCTCTCTAGTATTATATCACACAGATTTCTTCTCTTTAAAAATTTGCCCATTCTTAAGTGTCCATCTCAAGGACACTTTCTCACTACCTAATATTACTTTATCTCTCCCTAGGGTTTCCATAACATGTTTATCTCCATCACTGTACTTTTCCCTTTCTGCCTTGTTTACAAGTCTGTGCCCATGCCAGGTAGGCCTGAAGGCAGAAACATGGCCATACCACTTCAATTCTTTCTGCAAGAATGGGTAATAAGTAATTACTCATCTTTGTATCTCACTACTGTATGCCTTGCATAATGAATGGCCTCAGTAAATGTTAACTAATTTAAATAATTTGTTTAGATATTTGAAAAGGTGAAAGATTTATACAATCTGAAGAGAAACCAGAGTATATGTTTCTTTAGATATTTGAAAGAAAATTCCTATACTCTTAGAAGGATATATAGCCACAGTATATATATCCATAAGTCACAAATATTAACTAAGTGTCTGAAGCTTTCAGAGTAAATTATCTAATCTATTTCTGTTACTATTGAGCATATCTCATTTTTCCTTTTCTCTTTCCCTACAATCTTATAATTATTTTAAAAAACAGAAAGGAATTATTTTTTCTCACTAAACATACATTGATGTGTAACTGTATACTTAAGCAGGCTAAATGTCCTGCCTGGGAAGCATGTGGCCTGATGACACTGTATGAGAGACCCATTCTTCAAAAGAATTGTCTTGAAGGGTATGGGGTGCAATGTCCTCTCTCAAACACATACATTAATAGTATAACAGTAGTATAGTTCATAATAAAAGCTCTTCCCAAATAATTCCACTTCAGAAACCTATCCTAAAGATATGGTCAGAGTTGCAGACAACAATTCATATATAAAAATTTCCATGAATGACTTCTACTAAAAAAAAATGAAAATAACCTAAATGTCCTACATATGTCTTTATCCTGGAATATTATGGGATTATTAAATAACTATGGTAGCCTCTAGAATGGCCTCTGATAATCTCTGCCCCCTGAAATTCCCATTCCTTGTATAATGCCTCCTTTAAGTGTAGGACTAATGACTCGTAACAATAGAGTATAGCAAAAATGATGGGATATTACTTCAAAGACTGGATTTCAGAGAGACTATGGCTTCTGTTCTCACTCCTCTCAGTGATAGAAACCAGCTTCTGTGTCATGAGCAGTGCTAGGAAGCCCATGAGGCAAGGAACTGAGGGAAATCTCTGTACAACAAACAGTGATCAAGGAACTGAACTGCCCCCAGTTAACTTTTCAGATAAGATCACAGCCCCAACTGACAAACTGTGAGAGGTTTTATAGCACAGCACTCAGCTTTACCTATATTCCTGCTCTACAAAAAATGTGAAATTAATATGTTTGTTACTTTAATCCACTACATTTTAGGGTGTTTCATAACACAAAAATGAATAACTTTCAAAAAGAGTATGTAGTAACATGAGGAAATGCTCATATGTTAACTTTTTAAATTACTGGTCAAATGGTTAATCCATACCAAAACAAAATCTCAGCTTTTAATAAGAAAAGTATTACTTAAAAACGTGTACTATATATTCACATATTTGTTATTTGAACTAGTAATTTCCTACATTTCCATTCACTGAAAATATTTTCAAGACTGTTATCAGCTTGCCTTGTAATATCAGATAATTTTAAGTACAATTATCATTAGCTAAAGAAAGTGCACCAAACTTGAAAATATTACAATCTTGATAGTAAAACACTTGACAGGTTAGAAGATTCATTTGAGTCTTTAGTCTATTATAATATCCATGAATGATTCCAATTTTTAAAATGTATATATGCTTTTAAAAAGAATAGAATAAAATACAGGAAAACATCCACAGAGATTCTCTTTGGATGGTGGGATTAAAGATAATTAAAATTTCTCTGCTCTTCTGTGTTTCCCCAAAATTTTTAAAATACACATATTATTTTTGTCATCAGAAATGTCTCTTAAAAACCCAAACTGATAATTTGATATAATGTATAGCTGCCTCAAACCCAGACTTAATGCTAATAAGACTCAACCATTTTGTGAAGAGAGAACAGCACTGGAACCATATCAAAATCTAGGAGCTAAATTTAGATTCTACTAGGGTTGTCCAATGTTTTGGCTTCCCTGGGCCACATTGGAAGAATTGTCTTGAGCCACACATAAAATACATTAACACTAATAATAACTGATGTGCTAAAAAAAAAAAAAATCTCAGTCTTTTAAGAAAGTTTATGGATTTATGTGGGGCTACATTCAAAGCCATTCTGGGCCACATGTGGCCCACTGGCTATAGGTTGGACAAGTTTGATCTAGGTAATAGCATTTAATTAGCAAGTAAAAGAGTGAACAACTTTTTAAAAAGCAGCAGCAATTATCATTATGAGTCAGATGAGACGGTTAAACCAATGCAGGATTCTGTCAGAACCAAGAGCAAATCTATAAGGATGATATGCTAGGTGCCCTCCACAGCACTGGTTCCAAAAGGTCAGGATTTACAAATAAATTAGAATATTAAAGAGCTGAGCAACTCCTGTATCTCTCATAAACTCAATATTTACCATTTGTGATTTACCTAAATATACTTGAATCTTACATTCTAGTCTATACTTTGGGGGCAGCATTTTCTACATGCTGTATAGTGTGTTTTTTATTAATCCTAAAGCTGTATGTACAAGAAAAGGGGTAAAATGTTTTAGATTTTAGGATTTGGTAAACAAAATTATTTTTTGTCAAGCCACTTCTCATTTCTCTGAGTGCAGACTGGTAGTTCATTCTGAGATTCTGACCAAGGTTCTTATAAAAAGCGACACCTTGAAAGAGAACTAACTCTGGGTGGTGAGCACATAATGCAATACCTAGACAATGTAATGTAGAATTATACACCTGGAACCTATGTAATTTTTATGAATGTAACCCCAATAAATTTAACAATTAATATTTTTAAAAAGATGATACTAAGAAGAAAAGATAGAAGAGATCCAGTCCCCAAGTGATAGGTATTTCTGAAAACAAAATTAGGGTGTTTGAAAGCAACATAACAGTGAGAGACATTAGCTAAACATGTCAACTAAAATGATTTGTGTTAATCCCTGATAAATTATTGAGAATAAATCTATACTTAGATACATGTATTAATTTTTAAGTAAAACATTTATAATATACAAAAAAAAAATGACACCTTGATATAATAAAATACCAAACTTAAAACACTCCACTAAGCACATTGACTTTATACTCAAAATCAGTGCATAAAATATTTTTCTCACAGAGTTTGCTTTGAACTTCACTGGGCCTATGGAGAAATATATCATGTTCAGTAAAGTGTGTCATTTCAAGCTCAGAGAAGTCAGAAAAACTAAGATTCTAAATAAAGCATTTTCCAAATGGCCTTTGACTAGATAAGGGTTTAGGACTTTAACTAGCAACGTGATCACAGGCTTTACACAAGCCTGAAACTAACTGAATTAGTAGTTTCTAATTCCAGCTTGGTCCAATATACCTAAATCTTAGTCGTTTTAACTAATTATCTTAACTGACATTTTTCTGAGTCAGTAAAGTTTATTTACCTCAAGTGTCATTAAGGAATTTGAAGGGGATTAGTTTACCACCACCAAATATGCCACAGTGGCTTAAGTGTTGTGTGTTTTTTTGGAGAGGGGGGGAGGGGGCGCTGAAAGCTATTAGCCCACTGCTCTCCCCATTTTTCTCCCATACCAGTGAGATAACTACTCTGGGAACAACTCTTACCACCTGAGGCAAACCTTACTATACAACCCTATTTATCACACAATTCCTAGACACCTCCCAGTAGGTACTCTGACCCCAGAAACTTCAAACTCCCTTTTGTAGTCTCTTCCACACTTGACTACCATGTGTTAAGATAGTATATATATCCCCAATTCTGTCTCCTTGAATAACATTTCTTTGTGAACTCCCAAGCACACATTGGTAATTAAATGTTTTTGGGGTTTTTTCTCCTGTTAACCTATTAGTTTGATTTGTAGGCCCAGCCAATGACTCTAAATGGATAGAGCAGGGATGTCCAACCTTTTGGCTTCCTTGGGCCGTATTGGAAGAATTGTCTTGGGACACACATAAAATACACTAACAATGGGGAAAGCTGGGATGGCTCAGCAGGTTAAGGGCTCGCTTTGCAGCCCCAGAGCCCGAGGATTGAATCCCGGCCCGGCCCATGTGGACCCATATGCTGACCTGGGGTGTTCCCCCAGTTCAGTTCGTGCCAGGACCTATGAGGGAGGCTCCCGGCCCAGGTCCTGCCCTGCGCAGCCCCAAGCCCACCTGTGGAGTGAAACTATATGGGAAACTAATACTGTCAACTATGGAGACTGCTCTGGGCCCTCCCCCTTCTCTCTGTCTTTGTCTCTGTCAAAAAACAATAAAAATAAGTCTTTAAAAAAATACACTAACATTAACGATAGCTAATGAGCTTTTAAAAAATTGGAAAAAAAATCTCATGTTTTAAGAAAATTTATGAATTTGTGTTGGGCCACATTCAGAGCAGTCCTGGGCTGCATGCGGCCCGTGGGCGCAGGTTGAACAAGTTTAGGGTAGAGGAAATGTTTATCCTTCCCTACAAATTCAAGATTAGTTAGTCTTTATGTTATATAGTGAAACCACCTCAAATATTTTAGAACAAGCAGAAGGCATAAATAATAAATTAAGAATGTTAAGTGCCACATACTGAATTAAATTCCAGGCAACAGCAGACGTAGTTTTGAATACTTAAAAGAACTGATGCCCAGTCTATTTAATTTAGAAATGCTGTCTCCAAAAATGACACTAAATATTCCTCAATGGCAATAGTCATTTATCCTTTTGTTACTTTGAACAGAACAGTTTTCCACATCGAAGCACTTAACGAATGCTAATTAAAGTTTGGCTACTTCTCAGATCCATGTGCTTCACAATGTGTTAGATGTTGGGAATAAACAGTGAACTATACACAGTTCTGCCTCTTTCAGGGCACTGACAAGCAAAGGCCACAAATTTGGCAATAGTGTTTGGGCCAGTGTTGTTTTGTTGCAAGGTTTAAACCAAGCCTGTCTAGCCTGTGGGCCCATGGGCTGCATGCAGCCCAGGATGGCCTCAAATGCAGCCCAAAACAAACTCCTGAAATTTCCCCAAACATTATGTGACTTTTTTGTGATCCTCTTCCTAGCTTATCAGCCATCGCCAGTGTCAGTGCACTTCACATGTGGTCCAAGACAACCCCTCCTCTTTTACTGTGCCCACGAAAGCCAAAAGGTTGGACAAACCTGGTTTAAACTGTTCTGAGTTAGACTAGTTCCAAGCTGGGTGTTCACTGTCCAGTTCAAAGGACTCTGTCACCCCCTTGCATCTGGCACCTTCAGCTTCAGTAGTTTACATTACCTTCAGCCCCTTGGGAAACAAGCTAATTTCACACTCTTAATTTATAAGGAATAAATTAATTCTTAAAGATACAGGCTCTTTCCATATCAGATACTGACTGGCATTACTTATTACTCCCCAAACTTTCAATGTTATAATACCAAGATTGGTTATATTTCTCCACCACTGACTTTCTGCATGCTGTCCACAGTACACCTTACTATAGAAAACAGACTCGTTAAAAATTCCCAAATGCAAAGACAGATGGTATATTAATTAATTAGAGAAAGAAAACAGAACTGCTCAGAAACTGTTTTGCTTTCCTAAAAGAAATTATTAAGCCAAAATGACAGAAGCCTCATTAAGAGAGAACCAAGGTACAAGCAGAAGAGGTCACTCTAAAAGAATTCATGTCTTAAAATTCTGGTGAATTATATTCCAGGAAGAATCCACAGATGTGAACACAGAAATATTCTGACAACTTTTGGAAAAACATGGAAAAGGAGGGTGGTCTCAAGAGGCTAGAGATTCAAACACACTCCTCCCCTAACCCCGTTTGTTTGTTTGTTTGGTTCTTTGTTTCTTTAATTCATAACTGAAGGACAGAATTAGAATTTCTAGGCATTACAGACAAGTTAATTTAGTACCTATTTCTGGCAAAATTCAAGTTCTAATCAGTAAAAATGGAACATCTTTGGGGAAAACAGATTGGGGATTTCTAGGAATTAGCCGTTAACTAAGCATCAGTCATTTTAAAACCAACATTATCTACTTTTGTGATAGATCAAAGAATACTCAAGATCTTTTTAGCAAAGCATTTGATTTAATTTTTTTTTTTTTCATGATATACTTATGAAGAAGACTGCTCCAGGGGCTAGAATTATTTGATAAATAAGGCTAGTGCTAACTGAGTTCAGCTGATTCATTAATCTGTCTCAGCAATATCGACTGAGAGCTAGATTCTCAGCCAGTACTGTACTTGGCACTTTCAGTGCACTGACTTCTAAAAAGCACCCTGAAAGACAGATGTTACTAACCTCATTTTATTAACATGGAGAAGTTTCTCAAGTTCACAAAGCTAATAGGTGTCAGGGCCAGGCTCCAAAACAAGGCTCCAAAAGTCCAGGATCATTTCTGTTGTGCCACAGGCTTCCAGATGTGCTACCATAGCAAGAGGACCTGCCCCATTTATAACCAATGACTTGAATACCTGGTTAACAAACTCACCAAATGTGCAGGGGACACAAAACCAAGAGGCAGAATTAACACAACGAATGCCCGACATATCTAACAAACTGGAAATTGAAGAGAGGCTTGAAGTAATACAAGAGAAAATAATGTTCATATTCAACAAATTTTTAATTGCATAATTAAGTATGAAGATTTTATTTGAAGATAGGGACTCATTGCACTCTGTACTGTTGAGATTAGACTGAATTTTTTAAATTCAGTTTGGGGCTAAGGATCTTTAGCACAGAGGAGGATCTTACATAGGTAAGAAAGAAAACGTAAAAGTGATTACTATTTAGTGAGATAACTGACATTTACAGACTTCTAGGTAACCATACTAAGTGCTTTATGAATACTATCTTATTTCATCCTTGCAATTGCCCCATGGATAGATAGTGTATTATTCCCATTTTACAAACGATGAAGCTCAGGGATCTGATAGACTGTCAAGCAAATGAGACAAGTCTTGCCTTGTATCACTTTAGGCTTTTCATATTTTAACCATTTTTTAGTCATGGACTCTTTTCAGATGGATGAGAACTTTAGATCTTTCTTGCTGAAAAAAATCTGCATATAATTTCACAGGTTGGGGGCTACTGGCAAAAGTAAGACTAATGAGACACAGTTTCAAGGAAGTAGTTGTTCAGTGCAAACAAGGCTTTGCTAACAGTAACAGTAATGAGGGATATCTCAAAATGAGGTGAGCCTCCTGTCTAGTTTCCATCACAATGTGGCTGGTAGTCAGGAGTGCTAAGGAGGAGATATTAAAATGCACTGGAGGTTGTTCTGTGATTGAAAAGTACCCTTTTGCTTTAAAATTGGGGCCTAAATAAGTAAGTTTTATTTGATGGCAAAATAGGGAAGTTAAAAACTGAAGTTACTGTTTGTCCAGACAGTTCTGCTGACCATGTCAAGCAGAATACCTAAACCAAGCTTATCCAATCTACAGGCCACAGGCTGTATGCCTCCCAGGATGGCTTTGAATGTGGCCCAACAGAAATTAGTAAACTTTCTTAAAACATGAGGGGGGAGGGGTGGTGTGTGTGTGTGACAATTATTCTTCTTCCAGTGTGGCCCAGGGAAGCCAAAAGATTGGACACCCCTGATAAACAATGCTATTTCCCACCTATACATGATAGCTATATCATGTACTTGAAACACAACCTGATTCAAAGAAAATTGGTATAGTCACATGTTGATCCTGATTTGTACTTTGTCATAATAAAGGTAGATTTTGTATTCCTCTGAACCTTAACTAAAAATTTTCCTAAGATACGTAAATGCCCTATACAACAGATCCTAAAAAGATGGAGTCTTTGATGAGAACGTTTACTAATTTGTAATTTATGTTCACTTACTTTAGTTAAAGATGGGGAGGAGATAGACCAGAAACATAGAAAAAACAATTCCAATTGCTCTGCTCTGCTTCTCAGATCCCTTGGCTAATAGCTGAAGAAGTTTTCACCCTTATACTCCGATTTATTTCCATTTGCATCATAATTCACCTCAAGCTTCATCCTCCCACAGCGCTTAAGAGCGCAGGAACTAATACTTTGCTCATCATAATTATGCCATCCAGAGCACATGCCTGACAGCTTGGCATATACATTGCTCATAAGCAAATCTTTACCTGCAGATCATTCACTCCTCAGGTAGGAAGGAGGGCGGAACTGCAACTCGTAACGCCTTTCATTGGGGGCTCAGAATCCTGTGGAAGGGGTTGGGGCTCACTCGCCTCAATTAGGGAACAGAGGCGTGAGGCGCTGTCCGAGGCAGCTGGCCAACAAGGGTCTGCTTTAACTGAAGCCTCTTGTAACTCACAGGTGTCTGCCATTGAAAAATCCAGCGGGCAAAGCTGACGAGCAAAGACCGACAGACACACACCGGTCGCGCCCCTCCCAGCTATCCACTTACCCGACACATCGCGGGGACAGCTGCGCGCCCGTCGCAGCACATCGGGACAGCGGCGGGGCCGAGGAGTCGTCTGCGCTCAGAGGGCTCTTTGCTAAGGGCGGTCTCCGGAGTTCCCGGCGCCGGCGCTGCTCCGGGGACTAGGAGGCGACAGGGCGAGCGGGAGCCGAGACCCAAGTGCAGTGCGGCGCAGCCTTCTCGCCAGCGTCCGGCGCAGTCAAGTGGCAGCAGTTGGAGGACGGGGCGTCCTTCGCCCACGCTCCGGGCCCCTCCTACCGCCGCCGACGCCGCCGCGCCCGCCGCGCGCGCCTCGCGGGTTCGCGCCCCGCACCCGGCAGGCTGGGTCCCGCAGGTGGCAGCCAAGGGGCGCGAGGCTCCAGGGCGCGCCCGCTGCGGTCGGCACGCGAGCACCGGGCCGGCGGGGACATGCACTCTGGCCTGCAGGCGCCGGGTGGGAGACAAGGGCTGGGCGGAGCTGGGCGGTGGGCCTGATCTGTGGGGTACCGCCCTCACGCCCCCCCCCCAGACACTGTCCAGAGTGCTGCCGCTTCCCAGCCGGGATTAGACACCCGACTCTGCAAACCCAAAGTTCGAATAAGGCAACAGCAAGCTAAGTCACTTCCCTGCCCCGACCCTGGCCCCTCATCTGAGCCACTTTGGCCGCTACCTCTCCTGGACTCTACCCAGGTAGGAGGAGGGGCGGCCTCTGAGGCATCAGCACGAGGCCGGGCCAGGCCTGCCTGCAGAAGGGCAGGTGCTCGCCGCTTGCCCCGCTGCGCCTTCCCGTGTGCGAGTGAACTCGCAGTAGCCTCACCGCGGTCTTCCCAACTCAAGGTTCTGGAGCTCTGGTCCAGGCTTTGCAGCCGAACCTGCTTTGACCTCAAAATACGTTGAGCAGGGCTGGGCCAAGGACACTGCCTGTCCTGAGTAGTTTGCACCGTGAGTATACAAAACATAGGTGCTTCAAGTACTTAAACATTTAAACGGACACATCCATTTTGTACTTCTTTACCCCAATATACTCAAGAACATTTTTCAGGCTTGTTTATCCTTAAAACACTTATAGAGGGCATTTTTCTCATTCGTTGAGGTCACTACCTCAAAACATGGGCATTATTTAGTTGTGCTTCCCTGCACTTTCCATGTGATGCCTGCATCTGCCCCGCATGAGTCCTAGCAATAGCGAAAGCTCCAAAAAAACTACAAAAGAACCATTATTTCCTTGTGTTCTACAATGGATTAGTCATGCAAAATCCCTGCTTGAAGGGACCTTAGTGATAACTTCATCTGACTCCTTCACATTACAGATGAGGACAGTGAGGTCCAGAGTCCTACAACAAAATGAAATGAAAGACTGGAGCTTACAAAGCCCAGTCTGTAGCCTAGCGTCAGACTTCGCTCTCTAATGTATAACATAGTAAAGAAGATAGCTAGATTGCAGAGCAGTTGAGAAGGATAAATCATACAAACTCTAGCTTAGAATCTTCTGGATTTTAAGTGAATTAAGGATTCTTATTTTTTACTATGATTAACTAAGGCAACTTTTAGATAGAAATACACTAACTCAGAAATGTAATTTTTCTTCATGATAAATATAATTAAGGGAATTGGAGTGGGTACTTTCTGACAATCACAGAATGTAAATACACTTACATTAATTGATCTAAGTATCAATTTTTAATGAATACAAATTGATTCTAAGATAAAACAAATATTTGGTTCTACACATTTCAGGCATATCATGCTAAATAATTATGATCAAATGCTAGATTCCTCCTCCGTTCCCCAGCTTTAAGGCTTTTACCAATCCAGTGCTGGAATAATCCACAAGAGACCTCTTGAGTTTCAGAGTGTCAGTCCTTGATGTGCTCAAGATGAGAAAGGAGAAACTTATAAATTCGTAACTTTTACTTCCCAGTTACCGAGCACAAGTGTCTAAGAAAAGAGTCTCTGGCTTCCACCAGGAGAGAAATAATTTGCATAGATGTACATTCCAGACTTTTCCTCAAAGACACACAGAATGACCTTTAGAAAGTGTTAGCTCCCCTGCACTACTTCAGTCTAAAGAATTTAGGAGTAAATGGGGGAGCGAGCCTTAAATATATCGCCGGACAGGTCTGTTGGGCCCCTTTACTCCAGCCTCTGCTCCCACCAGACCTAGGCCAGGTCTTCCCTTCATCATCCTGGTTCTGGCCAAGATGGAGAAAACCCTGGAGCTGTTCTTGCCCCTCTCCGCAGCGCCTCCCCCGGGGCCTGGTCCAACACTCAGAATCCCAAGTCTGAGGCTGTCCTTGCACTGCTCACAGCTAGCTGATATGACTTGGCCCCCTTGGGCCCTGCATCTGCTCTGGCCACAGGAGAAGCTCATCCTTCAAGTACCTTTGAGAGGAGACTTGCCTCCAGGCTTAGGAACTCAAGTGGGGCCTTGGCCCCTTTTCAGGACAGCAGGGCTTGCTTCTGGTCAAGATGGTGCTGTCAGGGTGGTGAGCACATAATGCAACACAGACAATGTAATACACCTGGAACCTATGTAATTTTTACCAACCAATGTGTCACCCCAATAAATCTAACATGTAATTAAAAAATATATAATAAATAAAGCAATGCTGAGATAGCTCAACAGGTTGAGTGCTTGCCTTGCAACCACAAGGTCCAGGGTTCGAATCCCAACCCTGGCCCATGCAAATCCATATGCTAAGCTGTGGTGCAGCTGGTAACCATCGGGATGATTTGGAGTGAAGGTTCTCGCCCTAGTTCAGTTCCTGCCCACGCAGCCCCATCTACCTGTGTGGAATGAAACTATGTCACAATGAACGATGTACAACTATGGAGACTACTCTGGGCCCTTCCCCCATCTCTCTCTCTCTCTCTCTCTCACACACACACACACACACACACACACACACACCTTCTCTCAAAAAACAACAACAAAAAGACACTAAAAAAATAATCTTAAAAAAAATAATCAGATGGTGCTGTTGTAAGATCAGAGGAAGACGCCTTGAGGGAATGGGGCAGCCTCTGCTGCTGGGGCTCAGTAGGCATAGCTTTCCTCACAGCCGCCCTCATAGCCACCCGAGGGTGCAGCATGTCTGCCCTCCTATCATCCTCTCACTCTGGCTTGAACAAATGAAAGGAAGTGGGAAACCCACAGGTCCTCTAACTGGTGATGGCAGACACCACTGTAGGATTGTGGAAGTGCTGGATATAGCTTTTTAAGTTGAATGTGGTTTGGGTAAGTGTGTCTGGGCTATAAGTGTTTAGTGGGTTTTCATCTTGCCAGAAGGGCATGGAAAGTAAAAACAATAAAAATAGTCATGATAAAATACTAGAATTTGAACACAAGCAATCTGACCCCAGAGCCTACGCTCTTAACAGAAAAGGGGTATTGAGCTGGATTAAGGGATGCATGCCAAATAGTAAACTTTCAAATGAAAGAATTAAACCAAGGCACCCCCTACTCTTTTTCCCTTGTAAAAACTCTCATTTCTAATCCTAGTCCATTAAAACTTCTACTTGACCTCCAGACAGATCAGAGAGGTAGGTAGCGACCCCTTCCACTGGTTTCCTTAAACATTGAGAACGTCTACTATTTCTGCCTCAGGCTAACCAGTCTGAGCTTACACTTCTGGGAAAAGCAAGGGAGGGCATGCCAGGGAGACAGGAAGAACCTTCTCTCCAGGAGGGACCTGGGCACTGGGCCTCACCTACCACTGGGGATCTTCCTAACATACCAGAGTCAAATGTCTTCCTTTGTTTTTTGATAATGAAGTGATGAGGACAGGATAAGTAGCTGGAGTAGTTTGTGAGTGTACACATGGAGGCTAGAGCATGCATGTATGTTGGAGAGTTACAAAGTCAGAAAGAGATTTATAAAGAATAGCAAATGACTGAGGATACGAAAAAAACACAATGCCATTATGATATACAGTATGGGCTATGAACCCTGATAGAGCAGCACATAGGTATGACCTATGAAAAAACTCATTTTGACTTTCATCATGATAAAGCTATGTTAAGACAGATAAATAATAACTTTTACACATATATATTTCATATATACCGTATTTTCCAGCGTATAAGACGACCGGGCGTATAAGACGACCCCCTAATTTTACAGTTAAAACATAGGTGTAGGCCTATATTCGCTGTATAAGACTACAGCCTCAGAAGTGGGGGGTAGTCTTATACAGCGAATATAGGCCTACACCTATGTTTTAACTGTAAAATTAGGGGGTCGTCTTATACGCCGGAAAATATATATATATACACATATACATATATATGACATTCTACCTCCTCATTTTTCATATACTGGCCCACTAGTCTAGGGGAAAAAAATCCTTTTAGTGGCTAACAGGAAAACATGGCTATTTTCCACATATATTTTTCACTGATCCAGGTTTTCTGTGCAATTTTTTATATGTTAGGTTAAAATTGTTTCTCAAAAATAGTGAACTTATCTTGTATGTGTTACGATTTTTAGATTCGGCTGAGAGACCCAGATATCCTCCCTGAGTAGGTGACAGATAAATACATTTTCATGTGAGATTCTAGACCAGGGTTTTAGGATACAAAGCTGTAACTCTTTAGCAACCGAAATGGTGAACTGATTTTTTTTAACACTTTTGGTAGCCCAAAACATGTAAATATGTTTCTTGATGAACTAGTTGTGATCCTATGCTCATGAAATTTTTCCTGCACCCTTTGTACTTCTCCCAGTTGTTCCTGTGCCACCGCAGGCTTCAAACTCTTGTTGCAAACCTTAAGCACACTGTTGTGAAAGTCCTCACAGAATCAGAGTAAATCATCAGATTACCTTACCAGGCAAACAGATGAAAATGTAAACCTATCAGGAACGTTTTGATATTTTAATATATATTAGGATATATTTAAAAGTTCTTATGCCCAAATAAATTTTCAAAGCTGCACTTTAGCTGTTGTAGTCTTACTTATTATGTTACTGACTTGAGACGGGATTAATATTATCTTCCTCATATGGAAGACAAGACTCAAATCAACCCTCAGACCTCTTTCCGGAGCTGCAGGGAGCTGGCGGCAGGGGGCTGGGGGGTGGGGGCGGGCGTTGTTTGTTTGTTTTTTTTCCACAGGATTTCTTTTCCTCACATTTGTCAGGCTTCTCTAAACCCATTCTGGTTCCCAACATGCAATTCAATGTCTGGCAACACAAACTGGGGAAAAGCTCCAAATAAGAGTGTTGTTATGTTCCCCTTGTTGTCAGCTCCTGAACATACTACTCTAGTTTTCAGTTTCTTCCCTTTTGGGGCGCACCTGGGAATCTATGTTTCATTCCTGTGAGGCCACTATATATTAAAATTTATTATTTGAATTTAGCATGTCTCGGTGTTTAGAGAGTGACGAGTTGTACATTAGTTCAGTCCACATTTTATTAGAAATGGAGGCCCCCATCTGCTCTTCAGCATACTCGAATTTGGCTTCTGTCCTTACTGTTCTAAGATAGTCTTTCTTGTCAAAGTTACCAATGTTTCCTGTATTGTCAAATTCAACAGACATTTCTTAGTACATATCTTAACTTTCAGTGCCTTCATAAGAGCTGGCCAGTCCCTCCTTCCTGGAACACTTTTAGCTTATGTGATGCTGGTTTTATTCCGATGTCTCTAGCTGTTCCTGCTCTTCTGTTTAACCCCTAAATACTGTTGTTCCCAAGGGTCTGGTGTAGGTTCTCTTATTTTCTTTCTCTACAATATTTCTTCGGGTGAGCCTATCCTTTTGCATTGCTTTACAATATCTTTATGAGAGTAACCCTCAAATTTACATGTCTGGCCTTAAACTTTCCTCTGGGATGCCTAACAGGCACCTCAAACTTAACATGTCAGAAACAGAACTCTTGATGCCTATTCTGGAAATATGTTCTTCCTTTGGTTTTCTCCAATTCAATAAATGGATATTAGTAGTTAAAATCAGAAATTTAAGAGTCATTTTCAGTTTTCCAATTTATATTTCTCATCCTCCAATTATATATAGTTCCCTACCCGTTACCTGGACTACCTCTTCAGTTATATCTCAGAGAAAGAGCTCCCACTAGGTCCTAGCTTCATTTGCCTTTTCTCCACCTCAGGGCCTTCATACTGTTTCCTCTATTTTTTCTAGTTTTCACATCTTTCATGCCTCAGTTCAAATGTCACCTCCCTGGAGAAGACTTTTTGACTATCTTAAAAGTATCCTTTTCTCTTACCAGCTACTCTTTTACAATTGACACTGTTCATTTTCTTCACAGCCTTTATCACTACTTGAAATTATCTTATTTGTTTTTATTTCATCTGGCTTCTTTAGAATTTGAGTTCCATGAATAAAGCAACCTTATACAGTGTTTAAACATTATCTACCACTTCCTAGAATAATAGTACCTTGTATACAGTAGGCACTAAAAATATTTCTTGAATTAATAAATAATGACATACTTCCATTTCCAATTATACCACACTAGTTTGTATTATACCAACTCTCCCAATGAGAACTCTAAAATTTGGATTGAAAATAAAAAATAAATCAGAAAGTGTCCACGAATTATTAAGGCAGCCAAGACATAAGGAGCCAAGATCCTGATTAGAACAGACATGATGAGAAACAAGCCTAATATTTTGTGCAGAATATTCACTTGAAGTCTTTGCCAGTTTGTGAGCAACAGCCAAGAGGCAGAGAAGCTGAATGGTACTTTCAGTTATCTTATGGAGTTTGGGAGAAAAAAAATTAGTTCAGATCCATTCAAGTATAGGAACTCAAGAAAACACTCCTGTCTTTCAATTGGAATTGCTGAAGAGGTACACTCTAGGAATAACCAGAATAAACCAGGCATATACTAGAAATAAATCAATTCTCACAAAGATTAAATCCAGTCTTCAATTAACTCAATCCATTATGGTTTTGCAGCCAAACACAGTCTCATCCAGAGTCTCAAATTAGTTCTAGAATTTTCAGTTCACAATGTCTTCGATTTAGTTAAAAATTACCACACACTCTTTGAAGACAAAAGACCAGAGACTCAGAGAAAAATGGAAAAAATAAATAGATCTACAGGTTCTTTAGACAGAAACTACAAAATAACTATGATTATTTAATATTTCCAATAATATAAGACCACATAGAATGTATTTTATAAAAAGTCAAGAAATCTGAAAACTAAAAAATGTAACTAAAATTGAGAACTCAGATTGAATGCAAACTAGACACAACTAATGAGAGGAATAGTGAAGATGAAAACTGGACAACAAAAAATATGCAGACTGAATCATGAAACTTTACAAAGATTAAGAATAGTGAAAAAGTAGGAGACTTATGGACAAGATGAAAATGTTTATCATAGGTGAAATTAGAGTTCTAGAAGGAAAGGAGAGAGACAATAGGACATTGTTATATTGGAATAGATAATGATGAATACGTTTCTAAAACTGATGAAAAGCATCAAACCACAGATTCCAGATCTTCTCTGAACACTAAGCAGGATAACTTCCAATAAAATAACCACCTAAGGACATTGTAGTAAAACTGCTGAAAACCAAAGACAAATAGAAAATCTCAGAGCAATCAATAGAGCAGGGGTGGCCAACAAGTCAATCGAGGTCCACCAGCCGATGGCGAGGCCAATTTTGGTCGATCGTGGATCGCTCGCAATATCTGGGGTGGAATTCCGTGTACCATGGACTTTGAAGCGATTGTAGAAGACAAAACTTTCTAGCAATAGTTTAATGCATTCTGGGAATTTGCCAAGGTCATAAATTCCTAGAATTCTGACAGCCCGACACTGTGATCTCCGCCCACCCAGACAATACATTTTGACTTATGTGTTACACTTGTCACCGGACGCAACGCGTGAACGCAACAGTTACGACTCCACTCATCGAAGAACACAGTCAGTTAGCTTGAATATTTGTTAGTGTCATACGGTAGCTTCTTTTCTTTTGTATTAACAGTATTATTATCAATCAATATTATTTATCCTCGGTGACCACGTTGAGTTTCAATTTTTCTTCTGTTTAAAATGTAAGTACCTTTTCTTTCTTTTAAATTAAATTGCTTTTCTTACCTATCTATTTACTTGATAAGTGAGCATTCTCGGCAACAGATCTCTAA
>PVKE010017270.1:0-30954 GCA_004027555.1 Craseonycteris thonglongyai
CCTTAAGAACGATATTTTGCTAAAATCCTTAATATCAGAGGACTTATGGAACATAGTCGACAAAGAAAGGTTCCCATTTTTTAAAAAAGCGGCATATAAAATCAAATCGTTTTTCGGGTCAACGTATTTATGCGAATCTTTGTTTTCAAACATGAATTTAATAAAATCACGATATAGATCTCGACTTACTGATGAGCATTTTAATAATTGTTTGCTAACAGGGTTGTCGTCATACTCACCTAATTACGAGGCACTGGCCAATGAAATGCAATGCCAAAGATCACACTGACAGATTGGTTTTTTTTATGTTTTCTTTTATGTTTTTTTAAATGATTTTATTATACGTGTGTTTTGTATTTACTTTGTATTATGTTTTGTATATATGTTTCTTTGTGTGTATATAATTTGTACAATAAATTTATTATTTAAAAATTATTTTTGTTTATTATTTTTTATTCTTGTTCAATAATAAATATCCTTAGAAATAGCTGGTGCCCGCCGCCCTACCGATATTTTAGAATGCGCCCTAGGGTATAAAAAGGTTGGGAACCCCTGCTCTATGGGCTCATCTATTTCTGCTTAAATTTCCAGCCAATACCACCTACCTGGGTTCTTGTTTTTTGTTGTTGTCTTTTGTTTTTAATTTGTTATGTGCTGCTGAACTGTATCTTATTTGTCCTAAAACAACCTTTCTAAAGCTCTACTAAATATCTCCTCATAATAGTGTTCTACATGGGCTAAAAGAATTACACTCAAGATACTTTTTTTTCTATTTTAAAATAATGATTGCCTCTCAGCTTCATCTACCTAGTATGAAGGATGACAAAATTTGTAAAATGGAGACCAGATTCATGGTTACCAGGGGGAAGGTGGGGAGAGATGGGTGTGGTTATACAAGGGCCATGGGATGGATCCCCCAGGGATGGAAATGTTCAATATTTTGATTGTGGCGATAAATACACAAAATTCCACATGTGACAAAATTGTCTAGAATTAAATGTGCACATACATACTAATAAAACTATCTTCAAATATAAGATCAATAGATTGTATCAATATCAATATTCTACTTGTGATATACTAAATTTTGCAAAATGTTACCATGAGGTAAAGTCTACAGGGGGTCTGTACTATTTCTTACAAATACATATGAATCTACAATTATCTCAATAAAAATTTCAATTAAAAAAATGGGCAAAAGGTTTAAACAGATACTTCACCAAAGAAGATACACAGATGGCAAAAGAGCACATGAAACTTTAGTATTCATAAAACAGAATTCAATTCTGTAATAATAAAGAACGAATTACTGATACACACAGCCATATGGATGAATTTCAGATATTATTACATAAAAGCCAGACACAAAAGAACACTTACAGTATAAATCAAAACAGTGGTTGCCTATAATGGGTCAGGGGATTAACTAGAAGCAGGTTGGGGTGGGCGATGACCCTTAATGGGATAATAGAAATATTCTATAATTTGACTGGAGTCCTGGTTATAAGGATGGGCGTATATATCTCTAAAATTCAACCAGTTGAACACTTAAGATCTGTGCATCTTATTGCATGTATAGCTCAATTAAGAAAAATAGTAGTACAGGCAGTACTCAGGTATGTAAAAATTGTGAAGATGGTAACTAAATGCCTCTATTTTGGAAGGGGGAAAAAAATCAATGTGAAATATATAAATTCCAAACTGCACAGGATTTCCTCATATCTGGCCCCTGCCTTTCTGACCAACCTTATCTTCTGAAGTCTCTACTCACATACATGCTAAACTGTTACCAAAACAAATTTTTACAATTCCCTACTTCATGCCTCTGTACCCAACACAGGGTATTAATCAAATATGACCCCTTTCTTGCCCCCAATGAATTCCTCCTGAGCTTTCAAAATCCATGACAAATACCATCTGCCCTCTACATAGACTTTGCTGCCCTTCTGAGTTCCCATAAAAATTAAGAAAAACTAACATTTCTGGAGTACTTAACATAGGATAGAACTTTCTACACATTACCACATTCTACTATGGAGTAAGAAAGTTAAGTTAGTGCAAGTTAATGACTCGTGGTCGGTTGGTGTTATTGGCTACTTGAGAACTGGGGAGAAACTCAGGTGGAACAGTTTATCCTGAAATTAATCAGAAGTCAGGCTTCTCATTTACCAGTTGCTCAGCAGTGAAGGAGCCAGAGCTCAGAAGATACTCAATCCATATAGAAATATTGTTTGTTTTTTAATAGTGATTTTAAAAGAATTGTTAATCCCAGGAAAACATACCTGGCTCTCTTTCAGGCAAAGAAAAATAAAGAAAAAAGCAAATACACTTAGATGTTCCCTTTGGACACTTACCTATATTCTTTTGTGCCCTGTGGTGGAAGTAGACCCTGGAGTTCTACCACAAAGTCCTCATGCAATAAACAATGAGAAACAGGAATACTAGAGGGAAAAAAGTAAAATAGTGTTTTAGGAGGCAAACAATAGAAGTCAATATCCTAAAGTTAAATCCAAAAACTATGGACCTCCACCGGGTTTGTCAATCCCACACATTTCGGTTCGGTCAATGTGCATTCCTCTAGGAAAGGGTCCACCGCTTTCATCTTTTCCCATTCCCCCCAAAAAACATAACAATAAATATTTCTTTTCCCTGATGATTCAAGTTTAAAACTATACTGTGCTATATATATAAAACCACTGTGGTATCTCCTGAATGACTGAAGTATCTAAGGCAGGCTGGGAATTTTCCCCAGGTTTTTCCACCATCCTTTATCCTTCAATAACCTGTTTGCTTTTGGTACTGTTCATATGGTACTCTAGCAGTACACTCTACTGATTTGTTTGTGCTTGGACTAAGTTTTTTAATGCTTCTCTTCAAAATTCTTATTAAGAGAGAATTTATGTATGACATTTGGGAGTAAGTAGATTTGAGTGAAAATCTAGAGTACTCTCGTATGACCTGTGGCTCTTTTTTATTTTGCTTATATTCTGGTTACGTTCTAAACAGATCAAGTTTTATCAAATGACTCTTCAACTTAAATATCATTGTACCAGTTTGTATAGCAGTACAGTTGTATAAATGCCTCTATATAAGGCGATGTTTCTTTTCATGTAAAAGTGAGTCTTATGCTACCATTAATGCTCAATCCCTATGAATCTGAATATGCTTTCATGTTTTATGAAACTTAAGCTAGGTATAAAACCTAAGCTCAGAATATAAATCAGAAATAAACAATACACTGTAACATGTTATTGATAGCTTATTTTTGGTTGGTTTCTTTTATCTTAAGATTTGACACTGTTTTACTCAAAACTAAAGTGGATCCTAGTAATTTCTTTCAAATAAAAAAAAAACTTATAAGAAGGCTAAGAAAATGCTTTCTCTAAAAAACTTTTCTAAAATCTTAGTCTTTCACTTAGTTTCAAAGTGTAACAATGACACAAATTACTTAAATCACTGAAACAAGTTACTGTACATGCTGAAAAAAAGAGTTTATTTTCTAGTATTGATATCCATTATGTGCCTTAGTAATATAAGAAGAAAGGTTATTTTTCTCTATTAACTTTAGTCGAGAGCAGAAAAACAATGTTTAATGATGTGACAGTTTTACAGTTCAGGAAGAAACTGGACATCTCGTACTGTGAAAACATTAATACTTTATGGAATAGTATTAACTTTTCCCACTTTAAAAAAGATGCTTAATATTTCTGGGTCTCAGCTTTCCATTTTGTAGAACCAGAATGCTGAATCAGATACCTGATTGTGTTTCAGCATTAATTCCTAAATTAACTTGTTTCTTTGGATTATCGATCTCACCATTAAATGCAGAGAATCCTATTTTAAGAAGGGGCTGACACTCTGACTTCCGGAGTATTTTAATAACCTCAAATACTTAAAAAATCAGTTCGGCCTAAAACTAGTGCAAAACATGGCCCAACAATGTTCTATTATGCCTGTTATATCCTCACTTAAATGGAGTGGGGGTGGGGGTAATAATGTCTGAGCAAGAAAAGTTGTCAAGGCCTGAAAAATAAAAACCCGGAGCTGGAAAGGACCAGTGGATCCAGATGTAGCCAATGCCTCCATTACACAGGTCTCGGCAGCCAAGAGAGGGTAAGTAACCAGCTTTGGGCCACACAGCACGCAGGAGCGGAACGTCTCCGGAATAAGCAGCGCTGTTCTGAGATGACCACTTAGGGCCCAGACTCCACAGACCAGTGGCCTCACGGGTCCTAGTCCCTGTGACACCGCGCAGCCGAGAGCCAGCTGCTCCTCCCAGGAGGCTCCGCGCGGTCGCAGGAACCTGTGCCCAGATCAAGACCTACTCAGTGGCCCGCACGAAGTTGCATGTGTCCGCCGGGCACACGTAGAAGCTCTTTCCTTTATTCGGCCCATCGCGGACACCTGTCTTCAAAAAGCAGAAGGCCCCTGGGGAGAGAAGGTTGACAACAATTACGCCACTTGTATTGATTGACAGACCCCAGGGGACCCTCGGACCCTGACTCCGCACCGTGTTCTGGGCACCTAACTAACTCCATCCCGCTCCTTCTTGCCGCTTCCACAAAGCCCCGCCCCAGTGCCAGCTTCCGCCTCTTAACCCGGCCTCCTCATTCAAGAACCAATCATCATCCGCCTCTGTAGCCTTAACCCCCCCACAATTCACCGCTGTGACCTTATCCCACCCTCTAGCCATTATCAGCCAATCATACAAAAATGTTCGCTCACCTCCAGCCAATCACAGCTGCGCCGAGGCTTGGCGCTCGCCGAAATCAAATATGAAGCTAGGAGGCGTGGAGGCCCGGGGGTGTTGGCAGGGGGGCGTGGCTGAGCTTGCAGAGCTCTTTAGAGGCCGGCGGGGCTTCCGGGACCAGGGGGAGCTTCGCTCTGCAGGTCTCGGGAGACAAAATGACAAGGCTACGACCGGCGCAGCGGAGGACGGGCGAGGGGGACGACTCGGTTTCCATTGAAGACCCGGGGATGGCCCTAGCCTAGAGGATGCACGTAGAGAGGAGCTCTGCAAAGTTCCCTTCTGGTGGCTGAGAGCGTTTCGAGTTTCCCAGGCCTCTCCGAGCCGGGGCCTGGCACTCCCGGGGGTCTTGTCGCTGTGCTCGGTCTCTGCGGACGGGAGGTCTGGAGAATAAGCCACCGCTGGAGAAGCCGCTGAGTTGGCGGTGCTGGAGCGGCGGGGCCGGGATGGGGTGCGGGAAGCGGGTAATGGGGCTGTTTCTTTATAGCTGTGCTCTGAACTGACAAGTCTCTCACAGAGCAGGCGTAAGGACTTCTCTCGGACCCCACGACGATCCTTTCCATTGGCGTGGCGCTTTAGACCTCACAGAGTGCTTACACGGAAGAATCGGCCACCTGGTGAAACCGGCAGCATTTTAAGTGTCCAAGTGAAAACAACAAGGGAAAAAGATGACTTGGTGGAGGGCAATTTTGCTTTGTACATTTCATCAAACTTTGTCTACTAATATGCCCTGGTAATAATAAAAAAGTTGATGAACTTTAAAAAAAGAGGACAATTATTTGAAATCAAATTTATTAATAAAAGGAATATAAATCAGACTTATTGCAATAGAAATGGCTTCATGTTACAGCCATTGAGGACCATAGGTGCAGACACGGTATGGCATGTGCTACTGTACTTACTAGGGACAGGAGGACAGAAAACCTAATGTCTAGGAAATCTGGCCTATATGATAAATGTAAATGTCATGGGGATCTGGAAGAGGGGAGACAAACCTGAGATAGCATTAATTAAACAAGTACATATTAAATAGAATTTGGGGGGCCCAATGTGGTGGACTGACGAGGTGCTTGAGAAATGTAAATTTTTATGCACACAAAGTTGATAACTATTCTAAACACAAGGAGCTTAATATTTGGAGGAGAATGAACTAGTACATATTGGGCACTTAAATACCGATATAAAATAGTATTTCAATGTCAAGATAGTGGAATTAGCAGTAAATTGTAGGACTAAAGATATGTTTGAAACCAAAATGGAATTAGTTTATACATAAGTACCCCTTTGGAACACCCATAGATGAATTTAGAGATCTAAGTCAAGAGCAAAAAAGCAAACAGGCATTTTCATTATTCCCAGATTAGAATTCTTGCTTTGAGAGAATTTTTGCTACATATTTAATGGGTGCCCTATTGGAGAAGTAGAGCATGAAATTGGATTTGCTGGGAGAAGGGTGTGGTCATTTAATTAATTCTTAAATAATATATTTTGGAAACAAGACAAAATCAGGGCCTCTTTATCCCAGGCAGGAAAAAACTCTTCCTATGCAGGTATCCCAGCCAATGTCTCAGGTCCAGCCCCATGAAAATATGCACAGCCAAATCACAGAAAGGAGGAATATATCTTCCATAAATTGGGAATATGCTAGATCAAAATGTTCAGGCTCTGGACAGCTATCATACCTAACCATATTTATAGAGTGAAAAAAAAATTGTCCCTGGGTGAAAGGTGACCATAATATCAGTATAAACTAATACAATATATACTTGTCAAAATATACACATACATTAGGGTATGTGTATTAACTTTTATTCTTAATTTATATTTATATCTTTAATTTACTCATATATCCTTAATCAGCCTGCAAATCCATGGAGAGACCATTGGAGAATGTACTCTTAATGGACTTCTATTTTGAATCAGGTTGAGAGTTTGAGTTGGCTTTTCTTTAAAGCTTGATTTATTCAAAATGAATGCCTAGGCTAGGTCCTAATGATCCAATAAATTATTTCCATATGGGGCTGGTCAAATGCAAAGCTATGTGATGAAATTGTTCTGAAACTGAATTGTGGTCATGGCTGCACAACTGTATAAATTTACTAAGTCTCCAAACTGTACACTTTAAATAGGTGAAATCTATGGTATCTAAATTATCCCTCAAGCTGTTAATATAAAAACGTCTGCATGGAAAATAAGAGCTAAGATTAATCATCTAACATTTTGGCATTCTAAGGAAATAAAATGGCTGAAGAAGTAAAATAGTAGACACTCTAGTTTGAGATGATGTCACTCAAGCTTGTCCAACCCACGGGCCACAGGACGCATGCAGCCCAGGATGGCTTTGAATGTGGCCCAACACAAATTCATAAACTTTCTTAAAACATTAATTTTAGCTCATCAGCTATCATTAGTGTTAGTGTATTTTATGTGGCCCAAGACAATTCTTCTTCCAGTGTGGCCCAGAGAAACCAAAAGTTTGGACACCCTTCATTAGGCAGTCCAGGTCTCCGACCTGTGGAATGAAATTTAGAGTGGTTCAAACACTCGTTTTAATTCTTGAGAAAGAACTATATTTTCTCTGGTCAGCATTGTGCTGGCTGGCATGTGTAAACATGTCAGACATCTAGAAGATACAGGTGGTGAGAGGCTCAGAACGGTCACCACTTGACATCCTATCGCTATATCATTTAAAAACAATGTCAAGTTTCAAGTTATTTGTAAAATTCCAATTTCTTTCTTTTTAATATATTTTTATTTACTTATTTATTTATTTTTGACAGAGAGATAGATACAGAGACAGAGAGAGAACTGAGTTGGGGGAGCTCCCCAGTTCAGCATATGGGTCCGCACGGGCCGGGTCCGGGATTCGATCCTCGGCGCTGCAAAGTGAGCGCTTAACCCACTGAGCCATCCCAGCTTCCCCAAAATTCCAATTTCTATGCAACCTTTACTCATTATTTTTAAAAATTAAATTGGTCAAATGTGGTTTTCCAACTAGCTGGTAATCTACGTATATTTAGTTTTCTGGACTTGTATCTCTCTAGGTTTCGCTCATTGCTTTGGATAGGATTGGGGGAGGGTAGCAGGGGGAGGGAAGTAAATAATTTTAAATAGTAGATGAAGGATTTTTCCCCATTAGGCACATTATTTCCCCATTAGGCACATTATTACTACAAGAAAACATCACTATAGCTTAACTTTTCCTGAGTTGTATTCTGAGATAAGTGCTTTTCATATTCATTCTTAGTTCTCACAACCACCTTGGAAGTATATTCTCATTTTAAAGAGTAAGATACCAAAGTTTAGAGTGATTAGCTTGCCCGAAGGCTCTGCTCCTAACCACTACTTAAGGGAGCCTCTCCTTGGTCTTTGGAACCAGATAGATTACTCTTCTTCCTGGCTCAAAGTCATAAAGCTGACACCAGCAGATGAGGGACTGAAGGTATTTTTCGAGATTTCAGATCCAGTTCTTGCCACTCCAGCATTTTTATGAAGCATAAATTATTCACTGTTTCATTCAGATAGTTAACCTACTCACAGCCAAGCCTTCAGATATTCAGACATGGCTCAACAAATCCCCAATGAAAAAACAAACCAAGTCCTACCATTTTAAAAATGATCACTAGGTAGCAGCATATTAACAGAAAAACCAAACAGAAGGCCCACCTCTTCTGTGGTTTCATTTGTTTTGCCTAATGATAGGTAATGTAATGGTAATTCAATTTCATTTCATTTTGTGCCTTTCAAATAGATACATGACCCTTTTATACTTGTCCTTAGACATGGGCAGGGTCAGAATAATACTATAGTAAGAACAAATCTGGTCATAATTTAAAAACTCAACAGACTCAACAAATTCTTTTGTTGTAACAATATTTTGTAGTATTAGGGGGAAGCCGGGATGGCTCAGTGGGTTAAATGCTCACTTTGCACCCGAGGATCAAATCCCGGCCCCAGCCCATGTGGACCCATGTGCTGAACTGGGGAGTGCCCCCAGTTCAGGTCTCACCAGGGTGAGACCCCGGCCCAGTTCCTGCCCTGTGCAGCCCCGCCCACCTGTGGAATGAAACTATGTGGAAAAACCAATGATGAGCAACTGTGGAGACTGCTCTAGACCCTCCCCCTTCTCTCTGTCTCTGTCTCTCTCTCTGTCTCTGTCTCTCTCTCTGTCAAAAACAATAAAAATAAATCTATAATATTTTGTAGTATTAGGTTCTGAATTTCATATATGGTTCAAAGTAAGCCCAAATAGTAATGGTTTGCATAATGTTAAGTTATTAAGTTACCCATATTAATAACTTACCCATAATGTTGAGTTACCCACTCCCTTTTGGCATCAAATTTTATATCCTACAGCATAACATTAACAAAATTACATATAAATGAAGATTATAGTCACATGAAAAATATTTTTTAAGATTTATTTTATTGTTTTTGACAGACAGGAAAGACAGAGACAAAGAGAGACAGAGAGAAGGGGGAGGGCCCAGAGCAGTCTCCATAGTTGTACGTCATCAGTTTTTGACATAGTTTCACTCTGCACAGGTGGGCGGGAGCCACTCAGCATGGGGACCAGGCTGGGGGCCTCCCAAATGGGAAGCACACCCAGTTTAGCATATGGGTCCCCATGGGCCAAGGCCAGGATTCAATCCTCCCTCCCTGGAGCAGCTAAGTGAGCGCTTAACCTGCTGAGCCATCTGGCTTCCCTATGAAAAATATTTTTATCCACAACAAACTTTTACCATTTAAGATTATATATGGTATGATTTTATTTGTACATCGCTGAGAGACTGAGTTGGGTGATGGGTATACTTTTTATTTGCTACAATGCACATGTATTGTTCCTATGATTAAAAAAAAATCCAACCAAGACATGAAAGCAGAGACATAGGAAAAACTAACAGGAAATGCACCAAAATAATAATAATCTTTACATCTGATGGTAAGATTATTGGTGGCTTTCTTCTTCCCATTTTTCTATACAGCACAGATGTTGTCATGCTGTCAACAGTAAAGCCATATTGTAGCACCCACACTTCCAGCATAGCACCTCTTAAACTCACTTACTTCTCCTCTAGCTAGTTATTCCTGACCTTCCTGCAATAAATACTTTATTTTCTTTATCCTGCCCACCCCCTTGTGGTACCTAATTTCAATTTTTATAGCAAGATACTCTTTCTCCCTTTCCCTTAACTCTATAGCAGTTATTTTGCTTAATTCTAACCTTATCCTGAACCCTAATTCCAAACATTACTGGAAAACAAGGTCATTTCTCACTTGTTCCCTAAAACCCTTGTGTCCTTAGAAATCACAGACCACTGAGTCTCAAGACCTCTTGTGGCTCCATCCTTGTTTTTTGGCAGTCACCCTGAATTGTGTTACTTCTGGAGGCAACAAAGGGCACTCGGGTAGATTCCAGGTTCTCGAGTTAAAAACCAGGCTCCAAAGACTTTCCTAGATACTGGAATCTTAGGGGCTGAGGAAAGTCTAGCAGAGTTCTGGATGGTTCTTCCTACATTTCCATTCTGAGTTCACTTAGGAGCTGGAACAAAACAGCCTCTGTTTTCTGCTGCTATTTTTCTAGACTAAAATGGCCTTAATGAACTGAACATTTTAATAACACAAATCAGAATCCGTCGATTTTTGCTTAAAACTCTTCCGTGGCTTTTTATTAAACTTAGAAAAGTGTGTAAATCCTCATGTTGGTTCAGGTGGGTCCCCCTATGATCTAGTCCTGCTTATTTCTCTCTCACCTCTACCATCCTACTCCTCTCCTACATTCCAACCACCCTGCTGTCTGTTCCTCAAGGTGCCCAGGTTTGTTTGACCTTAAAGCCTTTGGCGTGTTGTGTTTTCTGCCTGGAATGCTTTCCCTAGTTGTTTAAAAGGGAGCCCCTCGTCCTTTAGATCTCAGCTTAAATACCACCACCACAGTGAAACTTTCCCTGGTCCTTCCTTCCTGTTCTCTCTCTCAGCACCGTTTGCTTTCTGCATAACATCTAGTTTGTAGGTGTCTGTCTACTTGTTTATTGTATTTCCTCCATAGATTATATATGTACGTCCCAGGAGAGCAGGGACTTATTTCTGTTTTGCTCACCATTCACTATATACATAATGCTTAGAAATTCAATGCATATCTTTTAGGTGAAATAAATTAAACCAAAGAGTGGAGGGGACCCTAAAGTTACCCAGTATGCCCTTCCAACCCCTTTATACCATGTCTAATGGATCAGAATAGAAACTTCTGGTCACAGCAAATTCTCTATCTGGGTGTCTCAAAATGTCAGTTAATTCTAATGTATATTGAATGGAAATCTGTCTTTCTGTCTGAAATGTCCACCCACTTGGCATGTGCAGTTACAACATAACACACTTAATTCTTTTCAATGCCACTTTCCCATATTTGAATATGGCTGTGTCCTCCCCACACTCCACATGTGTTCTCATTTCTCAGAGAACCTGTTTCAACTGCTTCAATGATTTCTCTCCCCTCCAGACCCCCTCACAGGCATATTTCAATGAATGCGTGCTTCATTTGATGCTTCTCAAATAGAATTCAATATAAAGGTTACTGTGGGATAATTATCGTCTTTTTTAAGATATGACCATGCTATATAAGCAATAGAAAGCTGCAAAACTTTTCTCTCTCTTTTTTAACAAGTATGTCATGCTACTAAGTTATAGCGAGGGTGCAACCAACCAAAACCAGGGCTTCCATTTTCTACGTGTGAACTCATCTCCCTTACCCGGTACATCTAATTGCTTGAACTTCACTATGGAGTCTGTCAGCTTGTTAGTTTTGATCCATTATTCTAGCCTGTCTAGATCTCTTTGAATTTTGTTCCTGTCAGCTGACTTGTCAATGCGATCTCCTGACACTGAGTCAGCTGACTACCAAACAAGCCCACTCCTTTGACTTTATCCGAGTTGCCAGGAGAAATGCCAAGCCAGGAAGAGCACTTTAGCACAGAGAACTCCAGGGGAACACAGCGCCTTAGACATCATGCTTTGGGGCAGGCACAGTCACAGAAATCTTCCGCTGTTTTTCTTCAAGTGGCTCACAACAGCTCATGCATGCTCTCTCTATAGCTGTCCTTTGATTTACCCACCTGCAAAGCATGGCAGAAAAGGAAGTGAGGTTAATCTGGGTGATTTTTTCCTTGGTGAACAGCACAGGAAGCAGCCTAAAAGCCGCAGGGGCATGTGGTTCTTCAGGACAGAGGCTCTAAGCTGCTGATTCATTCAGTGACACCATCTCCTGTCTTGTCACCTGTGTCAAAACATCTGTCACGTCTTCTCTAACCTGCCACCTCTTTCCTCTCCCTCTTACCCCCCACACCCCAAGGTTTCCCAGCATTTGGATGAAGGCTAAGAAGTGCTAAGTGAGGGATTTGCTATGGTCTAACAATGAGGAGAAGAGTTAATAAATCTTTTGATAAAGATGTGAGGAAGCTTCCTGGGGAGCCCAGAGCAGCCCCTTGAAAAGATGGAGCTCTTCAGTTCCTCTTTAATACTCTGTCACTCTCCCTCCCCTGGCCTGAACTTCCACCTTACTTGAAGTAGAAGCTGACAGACCTGTCTCCACACACACGGGACTAGACTGATTTCCTGCTGCTCTACCAGCGAGGTAGCCTCGCCCCAGGGCTGTGGCACCTGCTGCCTTCCCTGGTGTCCGGAGCATGCAGTCCTCTCCCATTCAGCAGATTCCTCCAGAAGCTGCCAACACTGGTGCTGGGGACCAGGGGACACCTACCTGTGCCAGAGAGAAAAGCTGGGGTGGGGCAGGGGGTGTGAGGTTCTCCTTTCCATAGTTTGTAGGCTTGTATTTCTGCTTTCTCACACTGATGTGCTAACTGCCCATAAAATTCTTCTGCTTCTCCACAGCTTCTCCCTCCAACTCACAACACTTCTCCCTGAGTCCAGGGGAGACAAAAACATCATTAATGGTGGCTGTAGGGGCCGAATCGTCCAGGTTCCTTGTATTCCCACCTGGAGCTCTGCAGGGGTGTGTAAGCAATCCTTTTCACCCTTACACCTTTTCCAGGGTGACACCATTCTGGCCACTGTAGTAATCACCTATGTCTGACAAAAAGGCTGGAGTACAGCTCAGAAGAAGCTGGAGACATTCTGCTCGCTTCAGTGGTTTTGCTCTTAAGTTGCGTACTCTACCCAAGTGCTATGGACAGAATTGTGTCCCCCCAAATGCACATGTTGAAACTCTACTTCTCCACGTGATGGTATTTGGAGGTGGGGGCCTTTGGGAGGTAATTAGGGTTAGATGAGGTCATGAGGGTGGGTCCCTCATGATGGGATTAGTGCCCTTACAAGGAGACACCCCAAGGAGCCTCTCTCTCTCCCTCCTTCCCTGTCATGTGAGGCCACAGCCGTGTATAAGCCAGGAGTAGGGCCCTTACCAATCAGCTGTCATCTTGATCTGGGACTTTCAAGCCTCCCAAACTGTGAGAAATAAATTTCTATTGCTTAAGCCACCCAGTCTATGGTATTTTGCTATGGCAGCTCAAGCAAACTAAGATAGATTCCCAAGCTAACAATTTGAGATCTGCCATAACATTTATTTTCCAAATGTGCCAGATGCACTCAAATCTACATGTAAATTGAATTAGCTAATTAATACAGGTATAATGAACCTCGGGATAGGAGTTTCTGGTGACTTCATTTCCCATTAATTCCCATATATTTATATATCTTCACTGGGAACTCCTGGATTAAACTATCCTGGCTTCTCATTTAACTGTAAAGCACTCAATTTTATCCAAATGTCCCCTCTGTCCACATTGCCTTGATATCCTGACTCTTCCCTGAAACTTTACTTACATTTCCCCACATTAGCCTTTCGGGCTGAGGACCCAAGCAATGGTCGCATTATGTGGCCAAGCGCATGCTTGCATTTAATTCGTGTGCCCTGTTCTCTCCACTGTCGTGTTAAGAATTAGGGAGTAAAATGCAGGTATCTGGTTTCCTTTTCAGGAGTTGAAAGGATTAAAATGGCCAGCTTGGCTTTGATGTCAATGATGATGATGCTCAACATTTATGAGTTCTAACTCCTTTACATGTGTATCTCACATAATCCTCACAACAGCCTCTATGAAGTGCTGGGTAGTATCCTCATTTTATGGATGAAAGAACTCAGGCGAAGAGGGATTAACTGCCAAAGACGAGTACACAGCCAGTGATGGATGTTGTCAGGACTTGAACCTAGGCCATCTCATTCCAGAAGCTCACACTCCTGCCTATTAAGTTCCTGATGTATTCATTGGGCACCGTCTTAAAGGAACAAAAAGTGAGAGTGGAAGACCCTAAAAGAGGGTCCCCAATCAGCAGCCTCAATTTTATCTCGCTGCAGCTTACTTCATAGGAAGGTTCACATGTTAACTATTTCTTCTGTGTGGAAAGATTACTAAATATCACAGTTGCTATTATACCCTCTGTCGCCATGTGGGAAGCCTCCTGGTTTACTGCATTTGAATGATCCATACTTCATACTGCACTGAATACCTAGCCCCCCATCAAGAAAAAGAGTTTCAAGTGAGGAACTTACCCTTATGTGTGTGTGAGGAGCTGACATTGGACAGAGCCAGTAACCCTTAATCGACCCCTATTGAATGTTTTTGTTTCAATAGCAGTACTTTGAAGTTTTGCTTCAACAGTGGTGCTTTTTGCACACAATACCCTCATTTGTCACTTCTACGTCTAGAAGGTATTTGGCCCACACATAGGGAATAAAGACCACCCTGGTCATGTCTTAGCTGCTGAGAACAGAAGATTCCTCAAACCATTTCCTGTTGCCAGTGGGGTGGTACAAATAGCTGTTCTCGGACAGACCATGAAACAATACAAACATTCCCTGGAGACCGACTAAAGAACTCGGAGCATCTGCCTCCAGTCATGGGAGACTGTCACAAAAACATGCTCTCGTGTGTCTATTTGAGCAGCATCATAAGGCAGCACAGAGTAGCCATTCCATCAACATGTGTTGGGCAGAATGAAAATCTGGGAACCAGGGCAGAGTGCGCAGGGGTCCCCTGCCCCTTCAGTCCAAATCCATCTCCTCTTTCTAGAGCAAATCGACACTTAGCATGTGACAAACCAAGCACCTGTCATCAGTTTCTGTTCCAATGGTCCCCTCATTACCTTGTGTGTGGAGATCTTTGCTGATAATGAGATGGTGGAATCTTTACAACTTGAGTAAGCGTAGACAGGGTGTCGCTTTTGGAGTCAGTACATCTGGACTTACACACTAGCTCTGCCACCTAATGATCAGAGACCTTAGGCAAGCTACTGAACTGCTTTCTCCTGGCCTGTGGTTTAATCCTGGCTTATTCCCAAGATTATCACAAGGATTCAATCCTCATTGCCCATGAAGGCTGCTCAGTAAAGAAAACATTAGCTTCCTTCTCCACTCCTCTTTGAGGAAATGGACAGTATCAGTTATTTCTGCAAGCCTAGCTCCTAGCGGATGTCTTGGCACACGCTAAATAGCAGAAGATGCTTGTGGAATAAATTAATCTGATCATTTCTCTTGTACATTAAAATTTCTCCCTCTGTGTTTGTTGGTCACCTAGTTGGTTCTCAAATACTTTTTAAAAGAAACTTGCTTTTTTTAAATTGGTTATTTACATACAATAAACTATTTATTATTATATGTTATTATACTTATATATTATAAAACTGGTTATTTACATACAATAAACTATTTGTTATTATATGTTATACTTACATATTTATAGCATAGTTATATAATCTTTATCTTATATAATAAATGTGTATTACTTATGTAATATATAATACATAGTATATGTTATGTACATATAGTAAAATACTCAAATCTTTAGTGTTTGTTTGTTTTTGACAGAGAGAGAAATAGACAAGAGAGAAACAGAGAGAAGGGGGAGGGCCCAGAGCAGTCTCCATAGTTGACAGCGTTAGTTTTCCATATAGTTTCACTCCACAGGTGGGTGCGGGGCTGGGCAGGGCAGGAACTGGGCCAGAAGCCTCCCGCATAGGCCCTGGCAAGAAGTGAACTGGGGGTACACCCCAGTTCAGGATATGGGTCCGCATGGGCCGGGGCCAGGATGCGATCCTCGGGCTCTGGGTCTGCAAAGCAAGCACTTAACCTGCTGAGTCATCCCAGCTTCCCCAAAATACTTAAATCTTGATCAGACAAATCACTAAATTTTTACATACACAAGGGTTGTCCAGAAAGTATCCAGCCATGTACCCATCCTCGTTATATTGACAATGGCTGAATTTTTCCTGAACAGCCCTCATATATATAACCACGAAACCACCACCTAGACAAAGATTGTAGGAAATTACAATGGCACTTGACTGTCTACTATCACATTCATCTGCTGCCTTAAATCAGTTGTTCCTATAAGATATCTCAATAGACTAAAAATAATGAGCCTATTCATGCCTATTCAGCTCTGGGTCACCTTGTCCAACAAGGATTAAGTGTAGCAGGATGGTATGGAGTTTCCCATCTCTAGTAGAAGTGAGATAGAGAGGACCCAAATATGAAGAGACTAAGATTACTTATTAATCAGATATATAACTGATACAGATATAACAGGTCAAATCAGGTTTCCTAGGAACATAATACATGGCTATGACAGATAGGACATTAACCATTAATGGAGAGCGCAGTTGGCATACTCTTCCAACAAAGGGTCAGATAGCAAACATTTCAGGCTTTGTGGGTCATGCGGTCTCTGGGGCAACTACTCAACTTTGCCATATTGTCATGGCAGCAGCCAGAGACAAAGGGGGTGTCTGTATTCCAACAAACGGTATTTAAAAAACAGACGAAGGGCCACATTTGGCATGTGGGCCATAGGTAGCCAACTCCTGAGACAGAGGTTTGTCCTGTCTCCAAGGAGGACTTGAAATAAGAAACTCAAAGTAAAGCCAAGTGGGGGGAATGCAGAATGAAAACATTGAAATCAATGAGGAAAAGAGAAGTTCTCCATTAAGCTTTAAAAACAGAAATGAATATGAGTAGAGTGAGAAGAGATTCCGTGTAAAATATGTACTGAATTGGGTGACAACAAATTTTATGCTAGAAGTTCAACCAGGAAAAAAACAAGACTGTGAGTTTAGTTGCCTGAAAACTTCCCTCGAGCCGGAGGAGTGCTGTGTGGTTCTTTAGGAAACTTAACGTTCTCTAGATCCCTTGAACAAAAGCACAGCATCCAGAATAAACAAGGGGATAATCTCAGGGCAGCAGGCTGTGTCTGCTGGATCCCTCACACCCATCCTGGTGCTCAACCACGGTGCTTGATGGGAAATACTCGTTGCCAGGTTCTGCACTGCGGGGAGCAGTGGGTATTTGTGTGTGGTCTGTGCATTTCTATGCTGGATTCAAACACAAAAAGTGGTGGCTGAGCTAAGACCTGAAAAGCCATATCTAAGTGAAGACAGGGAAGACCCAGAAACCAGAATCTACTCTGATTCTTTCACTGGGCTCAGTTCTGCTCTCTTTCCCTTTAATATCCCAATTAAAATACAAGTTTCTGGAAAAATGGCAGTGGGGTGGGGGGAGGAAAGTAATGTTACTTTCTAAGAAGTTGTAACTTTAGCTTTGTTTTCTGAAAAATATGCTCCCTTACTTGATAGAGAAGAAACTAATGTCCCGTTTAAGGCAACACCTAGAGCAAGCTTGTCCAACCCTTGGCCCACGATGACTGTGAATGAGGCCCAATGCAAATTTGTCAACTTTTGTAACACATTATGAGATTTTTTTTTTTTTTTTGCAATTATTTTGTTGTTATTGTTTGTTTGTTTGTTTTTAGCTCTTCTCCTATTGGTAGTGTTTGGATATTTTATGTGTGGTCTGAGACAATTCTTCTTTTTCTTCCAATGTGGCCCAGAGAAGCCAAAAAGGTTGGACCTCCCAGATTTAGAGGATTTCAGATGAGGCCATAAAAGGAGATGGATCTAAGGAACCGGTAGGTCTGCAGTGGGAATTCGCATAGCCACCAATAATCCCCTTGCCAAGGAGCTAATTATGTTTGGAGAAGACGTGTGTGCCTGATAAAATAATTAAAAATAAATCGCTCTCCTTGGAAATGCCAATTACTGAGTATTACAGCAATGCTGTTGGTCCCAGGGATAATAAATAGATGTGTTTTCTCAAGTCTGTTAGGTGACGCTGATTGATTTTCATTTCTGCCCACAACAGGGCCTGAGTGGCTTTTGAAACAGAGGTGAGGGGACCCTCAGGCCCAGGGGGGACAGTGGTTAGCTCCTAGAGCACAGGTGTTAAGAGCCTTAAGCCATGACACGCCTGTCCCCTGTCCCTCTGACTTTTCCTGTCTGAGAATCAGGGATCCTGAGGAATCAGACTTGAGCCTCTGCTCCCCCTGAACTCTTAGTCCTCACTGGAGAGGCAGGAGATGGTGGCACTGTGGACCCCTCCACCCCCCAAAAAACTGCCACAACACCCTCGTGCTATCAGGTCGATGAGAATAAAGCATTGGTTACAAACCAGGAGCTAGATGGGCCTTTCAGTGTGAGGAGCAAAGGGAATATGAGGCCTAAGGGGGCTGAAGGAAGCACTGTTGCAAAATTTAAAAAAAAAAATTTTTTTTTTAGCAGTGACTTCAGAAGTCTTACAGAGAAAAGAAAAATAAAAAAACTCAGGCTACAAAATGATTTATCATTTTATCAAAGAACCAACATGGATTATAAGGACCTGCTACACAAAGCTTGCTACTCAAGTGGCATTTATAGACTGTATGGAGGCAAAGAAAAGACACACACACACACAAAAACTGGGGTTCTGCTTTGAAGGAAGCCATGTTCTTTTTTAGAGGCAGATTTGATGGGCAAGACGGGCATGTCCCCAATTCCTTTCACGTCCCAGACATCAGGATATTTCTTTTGCCTCTTATCTGGAGGTAACTGGTTACCTAGAGCCCATGTGACTGGACACTGGGCGTTGTCCTGGGAGTCAGTGAGGTATGAGAGGAGGAGAGCAGAGGGAAGCTTCTCCCAACTTGGCCAAAGGGCCTCATTTAATCCCCAGGGGCTGTGTGAGGGCGGGGCTTCTTGCTTCACAGATGCTGAGCCTGCACCTCCAGAATGGAAGTGCAGGAAAATAGCGTAATGAGACTTTCTAGCTCCTGGGAAAGATGAGAGGGGTAAATGAGGTCACACACAAAGACACACTTCACAGTGCCTGGCACCACATCCACGCTAAATAAATGTTCCCTCTTGATTCCTAGGTAACTTACCCAAGGCCGCGATACAGAGAAAGGCAGAGTCAGGGTTCATTCACATCCTGGTCAGTCCAATGCCCAAATCCGCACCTTTTCCAACAGGGCTGCAGGCACCCAAGAGATTCAGTTTTCTTCCTCTACCTCTTCCTCTTCCCTTCTGTTTGTGGGCCTGTCTCTAGCCCTTTCAATTATGCGCAGACAGCTCTTCTTTCTCAGTATTTTGACTCAGATCTGCCAGCTCCCTAGCCTTCCAGTATACGAAGATGACGGCAGTGAGCAGGAAGATGAACATCATGAAGGGGCCGACGACCATGAAATAGAGTAAGGGTGGTGATGAGCAGACCCTGGAAACAAATGTGGACTCTTCTATAACAAAAAGGAGAAAACAAGAGAGAGAATTATGGATCTCCGACCTATTTGTATGAATCAAGTAGCAACACTTCTGGGATTAGTTGTGACAGGCAAATAAATATACATAAATAAAGGGGCCCAATAGCAACCAGCTCCTTACATCAGATGTGAAGAGCAACGGAAAGAATGCTGGGAGCCCAGAACTCCAGAATGGTGCTCAGCCAACCCAACTGACTCCCCCTTGGCTAGCATTTTCCAATCACAGAGGTTCCAATGACCTACTTAACACTAACAGGCAGGAAGAAAAACAAAACACGAAAAGAAAGCCTCTCCTTTTATCTTCTTCCCTCAGAAAAGATATCTATAATTCAGTCCTCCTTGTCAACTGCTGCAGGTCCTGAATTTTTAACCGCGTTATTCCCACTGCTACTTCTTAAACACACACTCACACACGCACACTCACATTCACACTCACATGCGCATACTCACACTGTCTTCATAAAACAGCATCGCCAGTGAGAAGCACCATCCCTCCCTGACTCTCCAAATTGCTCTTCTGCTGCTCGGGGCCCTCCCTGAGACTCTTTCCTGAGTTGTTCTTGCTGCCCTCCACCCCCTGCCCCCACTCCCCATGCCTTCTGCCCCCGAATCCCCTGGGTCCTTCTGACCCAGCTGAAATCACACTTCTTCCCCCTGATGATTCTTCCTTTTGTCTCAGGCACAGTTCTTCTTCTCTTCTATCCTCTAGACCTCTTTCCTTTCCTTCTAACCATCTCCTCTGTGCCATCATAGTTACTTGAGTATGTCAGATGGCGCCATTTGTTTCTACATCCCTCACGTGTACTGGATAACTTCCGCTGATCTGAATGAAACGGGACTGACTTGGGCGGAAGACACTATGTAAAGGCTGAAGGTCCACAGGGAAGTGCTGTCAGCACGCAGACACGTGGAACACGCACACATAGCCCCAATGTAGATCCCGGCCCCACAGCCACGGAAGCAAAGGTAAGAGGTTGCAACCACCACAGGTCCCAGGAAACAGTGTCTTGAGTTACCAAAGGACTGGGTTTATTGTCTCTTGCTGCGGAAAGACACATGCTGAAGGAGATATCAACTACCCTTGTTTATGAGAGGATAGTCGAAATCAGGGCTGTCCTGAAGAATCTCATGCTAACAGTAGTTGTGCTTACATTGGAAAAGTGTAATAACATAAACAATCTCTTCTTCAAGTGTTAAACTATAGGATTCATGGGATTACAGACTTAGAGATGAAAACACCAGGTTTTGGGGTCATTTCAACCAGCTTCATGCTGCAAAAATCCCACTTTGTGTATTACTAACACACTTTGCACCCTGAAGAATGTCTCTCTGTTGGAAATCAAGAAAGGATCTAAACATTGGTCAACACCTACATGGTGAACTCCTGGAGGAAGGGTCGTATGCCTATGCATCTCTTTATCTTGTGCAGCACTTTGTCCATAGGTCATCGATGGAAAGCTATGAATGAATCGATTGCACGAGTGAATTTCACACACAGGCACCCAGGGGTGGCTGCTGTCTTGTGACACAGGGTAAAGATCCACACTGAACATGAGGCTGGCCGCTCTGAACAGGGCTGGCAAGAACTGCAGGAGTTGTTGCCTGGATTTTCTCTGGTCTCATTTATAGTCTCCTCTTAAATTTGGTTTTTGTTTTGACATTTAGCAATGATAAATCCTTTATCACCACATCCAACCTGACCTCTCTCTTCAAGGCCCTCCTTGACTACGGTAATTCTCCCAGCTCTTATCTGAACACACTTGCAGGCGTGTAGTTAAGAAGAAGGTATAGACAGCGATGCTGAAAGAGAATGGAGCTGATGAGGCCAGTGGATAAGAGCACTGGCCTTGATCCTTCACACTACTCATGGAGAGTAATGATGAGGTACTTATTCCATCTTGAAGAGAGCTGGGTTCAAATCCTGCCCCTTTCATTTACCATTATTGATATTGGACAAGTTGCTTATCCTCTCTAATCATTAGTTTCCTCACCAATCAAGTGGGGATCATCAATTCTAGCATCGTGATGAGATAATGCATAATAAATCATTTAACATAGTGCCTAGTACATTTGTTGAGTCAGCAAGGCATAAATGTTAGTTAGAATACTACTGAGAAAGTCAGAAAAATCATAGGCAACATTCTCCGGAGAGCCTGGGCAGAACTAGCTGGCCCTGCTGAGTCCTCCCTCAGAGGCCATAGGCATGGCCATGTTCTTCCTCAGGCCCAGCCAAGTATCTCCCTTAATCTCCAAGCCCTCTGTGCACAGGACTGGGTGACATTCAGCTAATAGTCAAATGATGGCTTAGAAGACTCTGGGTTCCTTTTCCAGTCTTGGGAGGCAGAGAACTGGGGGGTGAGAGACAAGGCACCCACATATCACCACTGCTGGAGGGTGGAGTGTGGATGGGACGATGAAGCCGGCACACGCCGGCTTCTCTGTCATGGAGATGCTCACCTTCAGCGTGAAGGGACTGCCAGAGGGCTTGGCCATCTTACTAGGGGGGAGGCTGCTTGTTCTAGCACAGTCTGCCATCAAAGGACGGTGAAGTGTGATCTTCCCAGCACTGAACTGGCCAGCGGCTAACAATTGTCAGCTTCAGTGTGTCTAAATCACCCCTCCTGGGCGGACAGTGTTTGCTCTGGATCTCATTTCCCACCATCTGCCTCTCACACATATCTGGATTAGAGTTAGTGACATTCACAACCATTAAGGCTTGGCATTTTGAGCTAATCCGAATAAGTGCCCAAAGGTCCAAGTACAAGGCCTGCAAGACGGAGCCAAAAAATGTAATGAGAACATTTCATCATGAGGAGTAGTGCTTCCGCCCACAGCCAAACATATCACGAGAAACTTTCCTTCCTGATGTTACTGCAGAAATATTGACTTCAGGAGAAGAAAGGTATGGGATAATCAGCCACCCCCACCTCAACCCTAACTTGGGCAACTGACTATGTCAGGTGTGGCTCCTGTAGGGTCACCTAACCTGATACAAATGCATCCCAGAATAAGTGAACCCCTGACAGAACTCTGTCTCTACCCAATTAGAGACTCATGTGCTCCTCCTCTCATCAAGCATTTGTTGAGAACTATGTGCCAGGCCTCGTTGGAGGCACTGGGGTGCCATGCATAAATGACTTGGTCTCTGTGGCAGGGGGTACATAGCTCCTTGGAGGATCCACTTCCTAAATATATCCTTACCCATATAAAAGCTAGGAAGTAGTAACAAATAACCATTTTGCTACAAACAATCCCATCCCCAGAAAGCCCTATAGCCTTGCCTATTAATTAGTCACAGAGAAATCTCTAGAATAAGACAGTTATGTCCAGGGTCTGAACTTGTTCAATGGTGCTCCATGACTTCCACGATGAAGTTCACCTTCCGTCGCTTTATAGCCATGACACGTTTGAGATCTGTACCCTCCCCACCTCACGAGCCTCATCTCTTGCCATTATACCCCAGTTTCTATAACTACCTTGCATTCGCTGTCCTTTCCCTATAATATGAGTCTTCCTATGCACAGGCCCCATACTCTGGGGAACTTTCCCGGAATTCCTCCCTCCCCAGTCTTTCACCCTAGCCCTGCTTCAGTAGCACACCGAGACCACTTCTTCAATGACACTTCTCAGGTGGGACTTTACTTCCCCCACCAGACTCTGAACTCGTGGGGACAAACTCTGTAATACATGGTTTTGTGTCCTCAGGACCTTATATCATTATTTATTGAACAAATGGAGATATTTGGTTACATAAATAGACATATGCGTGTGTGTGTGTGTGTGTGTGTGTGTGTGTGTGTGTGTGTAGCATGCTTGGAGGCATAAAGGGGGATAGAAGTTAACATTGGCTGAGCACTTCCAGAGGCCAGGAGCTTGTCTGATTCCTAACCCTGAAGCTTTTCATCTCCCCAAATTGCCTCCCCAGCTACCAGAAAAGACTACCTAGGCAGACAAAGCGAGAGGCCATATTACAAGGATTTTGCTGGGAGTCCTTCATTGTACTTACGGTGAAACTCTCAGGTTGTCATGGCACAGGTGTTCGAGCTTCTTCAATTGTGAAGAATACAAAACACCCATCAATTTTTAACGTTTCCTTCCCAAGGTACCTCTGTTTAAAATCTTACACCTGTTTTATAAGGATTCCACGAAGATTAACAGACTATACATGTTGTGAAGGATTCCATCTGGCTCAGAGGAGATGTGCTTTTTAGTTACAGAAGATATACTTTTTACAGTTATTATCTTTTTATTCTATGGCACAAACTGCTGATTCTATAGGGCCCAGGAATTCCGGTGGGAAAACATGTATGCAATGTGCTGGGCTGTGGGTCCTCCTATAGTTGTTATAATAGAAAAGCTGAGAGGAAGGGAAGTTCTGCCTGGAGAGTTGGGGGACATTTTCTGCAGAAGGTTGAACAGGAGATGTTGCCCCCGCAGAGAACAAATCAAAGAACACTCTAGAAGCCTTGCTGGGGTAGTTGGGATGCACCAATCTCCACTTCTCAGAAGCTTCTGTATGTTCTTGGCCACACTCGTTCCCTCCTAAGGAGTGTCACCAAAACTAGTAGTGTTCCCGGAAGCTATATGGGGACCCATGACCACACGTCAGCCTTTCCAATGACCCTTTTCTGCCCTAAGTTTAGTGTATAGCTCACCTCTCACCTTCTCCTTCAACCCCACCAGGGGGAAGTGGCTCAGAGAGCGAGCTGCCTACAGCATCCGCTGGCTCAGTGATCGCCAGGGAAGAATTATGGGTCTGGCTGGAGAGTTTTTGCTTTCATTAGCAAATGGTTACTAAATGCCCATTATATGCTTGGCACTGGACTGGCTGGCAGGGCGCCCTCTTCCCCTCCACAACTTCTTGTCCCCCGTCCCTCCTGAAAGCTGCATTCAGCTGACCACGATGACCTTCCCACACAGAGAAGGGTCACCCTTTGGCCAATGGTCTTGAAGCAGCTGCTCTGCTTGTGGAGTGGGTAAACAAGCACTGTGGGGTGCATCCTGTCCTCTGATGCCTTTCAAGGTGCAATCGGGAGAGACACCCCACATGACTATCCTCCCCGAAGTTGTGGGAGGGTGTTGAGCACACAGAGAGAGCTTCTGCTTGTCTGTTTGCTTTGCTTTGTTTCTGATCCAGGGAGCACTTAGATGGAGCTGCTTTGGGTTCAGCCAGATCCCATGTAAAGCCGCCAGGTCCCCCCCCTCTCAGCCCCACTCCCATGGCGCAAGGTAAGGCTGGTTCTGTACAGGGATATAAGGTTGATGGCTTGTTTGTCGCTTGTTTGTTTGTCTGGGAGGGGAAGGAGGAGCAGATACCCCTGACATTTCAGTGTCTATGCAAACCCTTACATAGACCTGAGTGTCCAACTGAGTTACTATCGAGAGAAATGGCAAAACCATTTTCTGAACGAGCCTGAAATTGTTTTTCACCTGGAAAAGGAGCAAAACAGAGCTGGGTAGGAAAGCCTAAGAGGGGAGATAATGATCCTCCCGGCCACGAGCCACGGTGGGTTAACCCCTGGTTACCTGCAGGCAGCACCGTGAGAATCATACGCTTTGACTCATCTGATGCACGGCTGACCCAATCGCCTGGGGTGCCATGGAGCTGCCACTCTGCCACCTTGCACCAGTAGGTTCCAGCATCTTCCATCTCGACTCGGGGAAGCTTCAGGACAAAGTCCACAGGGGACGAGCGGTAACAGTGCATGTGCGCCCTGAATTTCTCATCACCGTACTCCAGCAAACCATCATACTGGAGGTGCACCAGAAGTTTACTTCCAGAAGCTTTTGTGTGCCGGAACCAAATCACAGAGAACAGGGAGGTGGCGCTGCCGGCGCTCTCCAGGCCACAGAGGAAGACCACGCCTTGGTGCTCGGTCACATTTTCTGGCCAGTGCACTGTGGAGACACGGACCATACTTCCTAGGACAGAAAACGGCCATGAGTTAGAGAAGAACACAGATGTTTAGCCTTAGACACCTCTTCTGAAAAACTGAGTTCTCATCAAGGAGATGCCATTGGAGAGTCTTCAGATATCAAGCACTTCATCTTCCATACTTGTCTTTGACCCCTGACCTTTTCCCATATTTGCTAGAAAATTCTCTGCTTTGAATCAAACTAGCCACTTCCCTCCTTTGGCCCTTCCTCTTGTCTGCTGAACTAGCCACTGAAAGCCACCCAGCTTTGGAGGGTGCTGGGCCCTGCTGCTCTGACATCTCCCTGGTCACCTCTCTCTTCTACTTCCCAGAAGGAATGCTCAAAATTTCCAGCCCTCCACTACCCCTCATTTTTAGCAAATTATCTTCCTTCCATTCACCAGAAGGAGAAGGCTATCTGAGAGAATGAACATTTTTATACACGCGTTAGAACACCGCTCAAGGAGAATTATTTAAATTGTTGGATTAGACCACATTTTAAACAGATTTTGACATTTATGTGTGAAAAAAAATTCCCTGCTAAGCAGCAGGTGAGGGCTTGGAGGGAAAGCCAGAGTAGTTACAAACAAAATAAAGAAATTATAGTATGAACCAAATTTTCAACTCTACTACAAACACATTAGTTAATCTGTCTTTAAAAGAACAACTCTGTCTGATCCTAGATTCCTTTCTAGTTACCATTGCTACTTTCTCTTTCCCTTTATGGCAAAGCATGTGAACTATGAGTTTAGGCAATAAATTAATTTTTATTTGCCTCCTCACCTCAAGTGACTCCCTACTTCATTGCAATCGGCCTTCCAATTCCATCACTGTACTTTGACCATTGTATGGATTAAGGGCCCAATTTCCCTGCTCAAAAAATCCTCCAGTCTTTTGTCCTTTCTGTGATTTTATTGTCACTGAAGTCCATTTTCCTCTTGAAATCCTTTCCTCTTTTTGATTTCAGATGGTCCCTCCTACGATTCTGACCAGTCCTTCTCAGTATCTTTCCCTGGGGCCTCTTCCTTAACTCTACACCAGGATGTTCAGATGGCCACGCCCAGCCAGCCACATCCAATATGTTGTTCGACATTCTCAGGATTTTAAAAGAATTTGAATTAAGTTGTAAACATTGTTTGGGTTTGTTTTTTTTCCCATTGTTTGAGGGAAGATGAGCGAGAGAGAAGTGGGGAGGGCCCAGAGCAGTCTCCATAGTTGCACATCATTAGTTGTGACATGGTTTCATTCCACACAGGTGGATGCCGGGCCACGCAGGGCCACACAGGGCAGGAACTGCAGGAGGGCCTCCCCCATGGGAGGCAAGAACCTTTGCCGCCGAGCCATCTTGGTGGTAACCAGTTGCGCCCCAGTTCAGCATATGGGGTGGCACAGGCCGGGCCAGGAATCAAACCCTGGAGCTTGTGATTACAAGGCAAGTGCTCAGCTACTATCCTGGCCTCCCCTAGATGTGAGCATTCTTAAATTAAGTGATGTCACCAAAGACTTTCAGCTATTTCATTGAAGGTGAATGTAGAAACCAAAGGTAGTGTTTAAGAAATTCTGACGAGAGCAGAGAAGAACAAGAAAAACGGGCCCAGGATCTATCCCTGAAGAACACCCACATTTAACAGAGAGGAAAAAGGGCCTGAAGAACATGGAAAAGGGGGTCCCAGGGACTCCCTGATGCCTCAGCAGACTGGGAGCTCCTTAACGCAAAGCTGTGCCTTATATCATTGTATCCTTAACTACCTGACACACAGTAATGCTTATTATTCTATAATCTTATTTTTGATGCTACATGGAAAATAGAATTTTAAGTGCCAAACTAGATTAACTCATTTGCATTGTGCAGTTGGATCCTATCCCGTTCCCAAACCTTAGCCTGACATTCATTTAATGTTAATTAACATTAGTGGTGACCTAACTAAGGCTGAGAGATCTATTCAACCTTGCCCACATTCAGACCACAGCACTCTTAGACCGATGCGAGTGGGTGAAACTTCTGTTACATTTTTAAAGATCTCCCGAGGACAAGGAGATTCCCTCAGTAAGCCATTCCAATGGTTAACTACTCTTCCTCGCCTTCTGTTTCAGCAGCCAAATGTTGAAAAGCAATTTCTCCACACATCCCTGTAGAGTTGTATAGTTTCTGTTCACAGTGGGAGAAATATGCTTCATATTACTCTTTCTCTGCCAAATTACCATGAAGCCCCAGTGAAGTGACACAGCTTGTTATTACAGAGATCACAGATATGATACCCTAGGTAGTTGCATAGACCCGGCTAATTGATCAGCAAACCAATCAAAGGGATCTTGTTTCCATCCAACCTCCTTGAAGCCTCAGATTGACTCACCTTAAGTGACCCTCACCTCCTCTGATGGGCTACAAAGTCCTACAGTCATTGTGTAGGTGGACATTACTCCTGGAACTGTAGGCCATATTTTTACCTTCACGCCATCACTGCATAGAACAGCTACCCATGAGAAACTGGCACTCCTACAGAAAGATGTGCAAAAATACACTCACAAGGTTTACCTGTGGGCCTGAGTATCAATTCTGTTAGACCTGACGTCTCTTCTCCAAGCTTATACGAATTTTCATCCATAAACAAGAGCCATTCCTGCACTGAGCAGCGATATTGGCCCTGATCACTGTCTCCCACATTCAGAATGTGTAGCTGAAACAACTCTTCGGAAACTTTGTCGGTGTGGAATTTTTGTATTCCCTGTGGGGTGTGAGCTCCATCCCCGTATTTTGCAACATTTTTTTGGTCCAGTTCAAGGATCCTCAGCCAAGATGCGCTCTGAGCGGACACATAAGAGAATTCCCAAATGACGGCTAACTGAACGTTTCCAGGAGATTGGGACAAGATGTGACATGCTATGTCAACATTGGAGCTGATGGAGATCTCTTGGACTTGACTCTTTGAATTCACTTTCAGCTTGCTCTCTGAATTAAAAGAATGGGAACAATTACTTTTGTTACTTTGTGATAAAATGGAATTTCAAGGTAGAAGAGACATTGGAGGTCAACTAGAGTGATATCCCCTACATCAATCAAATGTGTGAATTCCCTCTCCAGCAGCCCCACTGTCATCCAGCCTCCAAACAACTCACTGTCTGACCAAGCAGACCATTCCATTCCATCTTTGAAAACAGCTCTGCCCCCTAGAAAATTCTTTCTGACATCAAGTTGAGTTTTTCCTCTCTATAACTTCCATCCACTGGTCCTAGTTCTACCCTTGCCCAGTAGTGGGATGAAGAGTAGGGGGGCGGGGCTGTTGAGGAGGTCATGTCATATAGAAAAGCCCAATCTCTTCCATATCATAGTGCTTCAATATTTAAACACAGACATCTTGCCCTCTGTAACATTTTATAAATCAAATGAAGAGGACCCATTAATGCTTTGTGTGTTCACTAACCAGAGTATTCCTAGATTCACAATTTGCCAAAGTCTAGTTAGTTGTATGTATCTTCAAATGTGGGTAAACAAAAGGAGGTTGTACGTGGGCTATTAAAATAGTATCTTTCCTTGCAGCCACTCAACTATGGAATATCATACACATATAGAGTCAACGATCCTTTAACCCCAATAGCTTTTCTGCTTTGTCAGAAAGACAAAGGATAAAACCGGGTTTCCAAATCTTATTCTCACTTCTCACTGACATCACTGATTCTACTTTTGTAACTACTTACTGATGTTGCTCTTCCTTCAATAAGCATTTATTAAGCACATACTATGTTATGTACCAAACTACTTCAGGCTCTGTAGACAACTCACCTTAGTGAGTTCACAGTCTAGAGAAAGAGACTAGTACAGGGACAGGGCTTAGAGGTTATAGGATTGTGTCACCCAAGTGGGACAGAAGTATGCAGAGTAGCTATCCAAGCACATACCAGGACTGCTGAATGCAAGTACGGAGAGAGGGGAGACTTCCTGGAGGAGCTACCTCTAAGCTAGGCTTCAGGGTTAACAGAAATTAATCTGATGGAGGAGAGGTTAAGGAGCTTCACACAAAAGGAGCAACTTCAACAAAGGCTTTGAAAGGGAGAACACAGAGTATTTGAAGAACTTCAAGTGGTTTGGTGTGGCTGGAGTTCAAATCAAAAAGTGGAAGGAGAGAGTGCTGGAAAGACATAAATGTACCGAATAATAAAGGACTTTGCATGCCACACTATGTGAGTTTAGACACAAGGTGGACACGGAGGACTTGTGGATGACTCAGATTTCCCACACAGGTCACTGGTAGATGGTGGGGACTTAGAGGGGGAGGAGTAGCTTGGGAGGGATAATAATGGTACATTTATGTTTTGACATATTGAATGTAGGCATGTCTTGGAGGCAGTTGCATAGATGAGTCTAGTGATCAGAAGAGAAGCCATTCAGGATAATGGATTTGGGAGTTGTCAGTACATAGGTTGAATCCATGGGCAGGAATAAGCCCATTTCAGGAAACTGTGTAGAAGGAGAAGACAGCAAGCTGAGGATGAAACCCAAAGAAATGAATCAATGGAGGAGAATTCTACAAAAGCTAATGAGAAGAAGCAGTCAAAATGTTAGGAAGGAAACCAAGAAAATCTTGTATCATGAGGCCAATGGGAAAAAATGTTTCAAGAAGGAAGGAGTAAGCCAAGAATTTCAAAATCCACAGAAAGGACAAGTAAATTCAGTCATGAGTTACGTAATCAACAAGGATCATTATTACTATTACCAAAAATACTGCTCAGGAGCAGAGAGAATAATGACAGCTCCTGTATTTGAGCATCTGCTTGGTGTGTCAGGCATTGTACTAGACACAGTACGTATGTCACCACCTTAAAATTGCACATCAGCCATTTATAGGTGAGGTAACTAGGTTTAGACAGGGTATCATAGTTTACCATGTATAAGATGCCTCCATGTATAAGACGACCCCTACTTTTCTAACCCAACATTAAGAAATCAATACATGGGTTACTCCCATGTATAAGATGAACCCCAATTTTTGGTCTAATGATTTTAGACAAAAATATCATCTTATACACTGAAAAATACGGTAAGTGACTTGTCCAAAGCTGTACTGCCATTCAGAGCTTGTCAGCTCTAAATGACTTAGAAGGCTCTTGACCACACTGCCTAAGAGAATAAAAGTCATGAAAGAAGACACTTGACACAGTAGAGCTCTCTCTGCCCAGGACTACCTTTAGCCTCTAGGCTCTCTTACCAAATGACAAGGTAAATTATATTTGACTATAAGCATACAGTCTCTAACACCTATATTTCAACATATTAAAATAAGTAGGTAAATGTAACCTAATTGAATTTACATTATCCATACCACTAGGGGAGCTATCCCAAACATTCAACGACTGGTAAAGCGAGGGCAATGACCAATCCAAAAGAACACTGCTCTCCTAGAGCAGTGGTGGCCAACTTTTCTGTATATAAGATCTACTTTTTATCTTAAAAGTGTGTCGCGATCAACTTGTTGTCATAGGCGTAGTCTAAGGGGGAAGAAGGGGTGTGAAATGCATACTATGTTTATACACTGTGTTTCAGTATAAGGTGCATTCCAGCGAGGTATGGGTAGATAAGTAAAACATATGTTCAAAACTATTTTTTATTTTTTAAATCACTTATTAAGTTTTCGAGATATAGGCTCATGAAGAAAATAAATTTCCA
>PVKE010017271.1:0-30953 GCA_004027555.1 Craseonycteris thonglongyai
CACACACACACACCCTGTTATGCTATCTTCTAATGACAGGCCTTGAAACCTCCTCCTCTTTTCATTATAACTTTGCTGGTTAGAAGTCACTTGTACTGAAAATACTGGGCTTCACTAGGTGAGACGACCATCTTCTGAGCAGGGAGTCAGAACGCGCTGAGCAGCGGATGGAGGCGTTTTACCTGCTTTGCCAGTATGGAATTTACACTCCCGTGATAAACATCAGCAACTCATTCCTTTCCCTTTATGTTTAAAAAAAAACACAAAAAAACAACCTATGAAGAATTTTAAACTAAACTTCAAAGGGGACCCATAAGAACTGTTTTTTGAATGCACAAGAGAGGCAGGTTTCTTTCAAGCAGGGAGGTCCTGCTGTGTCTGAACGAAGGTTTTGCTGGGAAGAGGGTAACGTGTGTGTGCCACGTATATTTTCGGGAGCTGCTCTGGTCTGAATGTTTGTGTCCCCCCAGAATTTATACGCTGAAACCTAACCCCCAAGGTGATGGTACTAGGAGGTGGGGCCTTTGGGAAGTGCTTAGGCCGTGAGGGTGGAGCCCTTATGAATGGGATCAGTGTCCTTATAAAAGAGACCCCAGAGAGGTTTTGTCCCTCCTCCCATGTGAGGACACAGCCAGAAGTCTGTGATTGGGAAGACAGCCCTGACCAGAATCCAACCGTGCCGGCACCCTGATCACAGACTTCCAGCCTCCAGGACTGTGAGAAATAAATCTCGGTTGTTTATAAGCTCCCCAGTCTCTGGTATTAATATTTTGCTCCAGTCGCCCAAACTGATGGAGACAGGAGTCTTCCCATTAAGGTACAGAATAATTTTCCTCTGACTTTTCCCCATGTAAAGTCACTTAAAAGTGGTTCCCTAAAAAAGGTATAATAAATCTAAAGCGTAAAACACGGGGGTCTCAGAGAGTGACCTTCGCCACGCCTCTTTGTCTTAAATAAAAACCCTGTCCACCAACAATAGAAAAATCTACCCTGACATTAAAGATTTTTTTTTTTTTATTGTTTTGAGAAAAGGTGAGAGAGAGGAGGGGAGGGCCCACAGCCGTCTCCATAGCTGCACCTCATGAGTTGTGACATGGTTTCATTCCACACAGGTGGGTGTGGGGCTGCACAGGGCAGGAGCTGAACTGGGATCCTCCCTCATGGGAGGCAAGAGCCTTCGCTGCTGGGATCTGCAGGTACCAGTTGCACCCCAGTTCAGCATATGGGTCTGCACGGGCCGGGGTCAGGATTCAATCCCCGGACCTCATGACACCCTGACTTTCAAGCTTCCCAGAAAAGGTGCTGATGTGGCCTTTCTCTGCCCCTCTCCCCGCATCTTTGCATTCTGGGTACATCCTTCCCGAGCTATCTCCCTGTAGTCCTAGCCCAAGTCCAACGCTTTCCCCAAGATGAAGAAGAAAGCATTTTAGCGGCGTGGAGGCACATTTTCTCTACCTCACCCCCAGGTGCTCAGGGCTGCCCGGGCATAGGAGATGAGAGGCACCAGATAGAACAGACCCCTGTGGGTGCCGGAAGCCGCCACAGGCCACCCAGCTAGGCTCTTGGGTCCACTGTTGTCATCAGCTAACTGCCCCAGGCAGAGCTCCTGGACTGTGAATGCCCCTCATCTTAAACAAGCCCAAGACATGCACGCACGTGCACACACGCACACACATGCACACACACACCCCAAGGGGGGTGCCAGTCACCAAGCCTGGTAGCAGGAATCAGAGGCTGGTGGGTCTGTCTACTTGAGGTTGCGCTGGGCCTGAGATAGAAACAGGGAAGCCCCAAGAGAAAGAAGGGCCCTTCTGGCCAGCACTCCTCCCCCCAACCTGTCATTTCTGAGGCAGCTGGAATACAGTGAACACAGGAGGCCCCGGGACTGAACTCTCTTTATTCAGGGAAAAGAAGACACCCCATCCATTCCTCTCGCTCACAGCAGAGTGGTCTTTTGAACGTGAATCTGACCATATCACTCACCTGCACCAAAATCCACCCATGCCTGCCTGTCCAGCTGCAAACTCCTCTTGTATAATAAGCTCAGCCACAGGGAACAACTTGCTTTAGCCACACCAGACTCATACACACCTAGGCCCCCGCCACCTGGGTCTTCCTTGGGCCGTTTCTCCACCCAACAGAAGCCCCAGCACCCTTCCATCTCAGCTCGGAGGCTAGGCTCTCTTCCCCTGCTCCTCATATAGAACCATAGACGCTGATTCCCACGGCCCACTGGGCTTTATGTTTCTACCGTTGCAGAGAGACCAGCTTCACTGTGTCACAACCTTCCAGTGCTGGTCCTTACTAGCCTCAGTTTCCTTACCTGTAAAATGGGATGACAATTGAACCTATCTCGTAGTGTGGGTAGGAGGAAGGATCCCGGGAAGTGGCAGCAGGGATTTAGGGAAGTGAGCCAGGGAAGAAAGGCGGGCAATGCAGGGTGCATTCTGTGGCCCACTGGAGTCCTGGGCCAGTGGGGCCTGTGGCAGAAACGGTGTAGAACGCCTTCTGAACAGCCCCAGCCCAGAGCAGAGGAAGCTGCTGGTAACACGGACTCTTCACCCTCCCACATCCTGCCCAAGCAGTGCTGACTCTTCAGAACCAATATGCAGCTTGGAAACCTAACAGAGACTGTCGTTGTCATAATACATAGCAGTCACTTAAGACCACAAGGGATGTCCACTCCTGCCCACACACTCAGGGCCTCTCCGCAGACACTTCTGGATTTGGGTCCCTGTGCCTTTCCCAGGGCGCAGGTGGCCCGACCACACTTATTTTCCGTAGAAGTGCCATCCAAAAGGGAAAGTCCCCAAATGAAGGAACCAGCGTGCCTGGCACACGTCCGGGAGTCCAAGGGGCGGTGGGGGGCCGGGCAGCTGCTGCCTGCGATGCCCCCTTGACTGTCGCTGGGCTTGTGCCCCTGGGAATCCGCACCAGCCAATCAGCGAGCCGCGCCGCGGGCTCATTAGCATGCGCCAGGGGGCAGTGTCCGGGCCGCTGAGACCCAGCAGAACTTAGGTGAGACCCGCGTGCTGGGGACCCGCGTGCTGGGGACCCGCGATAGGAGGGTCCGTCACAGAGAGCGAGGCTCGGTCTCACCCCTGCAGCCTGGGGGAGTGACAGCAGGCTACCTACCACAGGTCTTGGTTCCCTGGCTAGCCTGCCACCAAGTCACTAGGCGGCAGTTTCCTAATGGAACTGGAGAAAAGCAAGAGAGGGAGTGGGAAATAGCACCTGTCTGTGAGGGGCGCTCACCTGCCAGGTGGGCTCGCTCTGAATGTGGAGTTTGCCACTAGCTGTAGCATCTCAAGGGAGTTATGGAAACGATGGCTTTCATTTCTCCCATCTGATCAAAGAGGATACAATACCCTCTTCATGTGTGTTTTGTTTTGTTTTAGTTTTTGTTTTTAGAGGGAGGTGGGGGGTGTTGGGTGGGCAAGAGGTGCTTTGGTTTAGGTTTTGAGATTACTGAGCTAATGCACGTGAAAGCACTTAACACCCTCACCGACGCGTGACGAATGTCAGGTAAACCATAGCTTCTCATATGTCTCTGAAGACTGTTTCTTAAAAGTCACCATGCCTCATGGCTCTGTTATATACATAGCCTGAGATACATCTCATGTTAGAATAATAGGAGAAGTGTTGGAGTAGTAAATGGAGGTGAGAGTATAGGGTCTGCAGTCACATTACTTGGGTTCAAATCTCAACTCCGCTACTTACTAACTAGCTGTGTGTCTTTGGGCAAGTTACTTAATTTCTCTGTGCTTCAGTTTGTAAAATAGGGATGGCTCAATGACTACCTACCTCATAGGGCTAGGGGGAGATGAAGGAGTCAACAAATCACATAGCAGCTGTTGTTACTATTATTAATATTCATATTATTATTAAAGTGAGTGTAATAGAGCACACAGCCTAGAGTGAAAATAGTCTCAATTTGACAGTTACTCCCTTCCCCTTTATTCTCAATTCCTCCATCTATAAAAGGAGGGACTAGAAGCAGCTCATCTCTGACAGGATGCGGTCACTCAGGAGTCTGAGGATCAGGGAAATGTGTGTTTTGCATTTCTCCAGCAGAGCAGCTGCAGAGGGGCAGGTAAAGGTGATGTCAGAAGAGGGCATGCAGGCATTTGCCGTGTGAGGTGCACTCAGCAAACACCTCTTCTGATAAGCTAGTTCCCATTTCAGCAGAAGTTCCTGCCCAGCTACCCAGACACCTTAGCTCTGAGTTAAAGCACGGGACTCACTGTTGGAAACCCTACTCTGAAGTCCGGTTGACTTATAGGGAAATCACGGCAGAAAGCCGTGACATTAGCTTCCAGCCCCAGCAGAAGCACTGCTATGGCGTATGACCATGAGGAAACTACGCGTTTCATCCAGGCTTGTTCATCTTTTGTTGATGCATCATGCCCCCAGCACCCTGGCTCCTTTCCATTTCTGGAACTACCCAAGCCTCTTTCTGCTTCAGGGCTGTCACATGTAGCCTCCACTATCCATCACTTACTATTTACCCGGGCAACTTCTCATCCTTTGAGTTCCAGCCAAATGTCACTTCCTCAGGCAAAAATCTTCCTTGACTCCCTCCCCAGACTGGGTTAGGGCCTTCCATTAGGATTTTTCTTGGTTCACTTCCCTTAAATGGGAATTTTTCTCTTGTAAAAGGAAAAGGTTGGATTTGTGCACCCATGTTCATATTCACAGTACCCCCCAAAGTGGCAGCAAGCCAAGTGTTCACTGATGGATGCATGCATAAATTGAATGTGGTATACACATACCTTCCCTACGGGGAAGCTAGGTTTATGACCCCATTTTACAGATGGGAAAACTGAGTCAAAGAGGCTTTCACTAGCCCAGATCAGGGAGCAGTGAACAGTAAGTGGCAGAGCTAGGATTTCACCCCAGGCAGGCCCGTTTCAGAGTCCACACTCCAAATTCTGCCCTGGGCTGCCTCGCCCCAAAGGGACATGACCTCATGACCCTGGGGACACTGGCCACCAAGATCTCCCCCAGGGTTTTGGTGTCCCTGGTGTTCCTGCAGCAGGTCCAGACTTCCTTTACCCCCAGCACACACACACCCTCCCCCTTTCAACGAACACCATCTTTTCTGAGGACCAGATGGGGAAACGGGGGCAAGTGTGTCTGTCCAACTGTGACTCTGCAAAGTGGGGGACTTTCCAAAGTCTCCACTCTGCTACTTTCTGCCTCTGGTTTTCCTTTCAACATCTTGAAAGGCGCAGGAAGATGAGTGATCCAGGATATGCAAAGGAAATGAAAACATTAGCACCTGCAAGGATTTGACCATCCAGAAGTTTCACTTTCTTTATTTAGACAGGGAGTTCCAAATTCTCCCTCCCTCCCTCCCTCCCCTCTTATTTCTCTTTGCTCCTCTTTGCTCCTCTGTGCGTCTAAATACTGCTTGCCAGCCCCTTTGTCCCCTCCCCCCTCCCTGTCTTTTTCCCCCAGTAACATTGACACCTTCGCCTTAGAAACAGTAGTTCTTTGGCCTCCCCGCTCTCTTTGGTAGGTAGCCCTCCTAGGTTCAAAGCCAAGGCAGCCCTGAAGACACCAAACTTTTCTTTTTGTTCAAACCCAGAGGCTTTCTCTTCCTTAAGGACTGCTAGCATCCCTTAAAGATCTTCTGTGACTCCCAATTTTCTCCCAGATGAAGACCGTACCCCTCATCTTGGTATTCCAAGGCTGGTCCTGATCAGAGTTCATTTCCTAGCCATTGCTACTTCCCACTCCCTAACGCCACCTTCTTTTGTCAACGCCAGTGACTTGCTTTTTCCTCAGGCACATGGTGACCCTGCACTGGGCTCTCACCTCCCCCTCTGCCTGATCTCCTGTAGTTGGTTGACAGTTGCCATGGCCCCAAGCCCCCTTCCATCTGGACAGTCTCCAGGGGCCCCAGGCGGAGCCATGCTTCCTTCCTCTTCTTTGGCCCTGGTTTTGTGCCTGTTTGTGACACTCACCGCTCCCAGGGCCTCCACGTCCCCTCTGGACTGCAGGTATCCCAGGTGTACAGCCGGGGCCCAGACAACTTTGTCTCACCCCATACCTTGCCTCTGCACTGCAGGCTTCTCCACCACCCACCCCCTCCTCAGCCGCGGTGCCCCAGGTGCCCTTCCTAAATGAACTGCCCTCCCTGCTCCCAGAGCCCTGCCCCCAAACTCAGCAGCCTCTCCCCCCACCTCCCTTGCCCACACCCAAGGCAGCAGTGAGCTGACTTCCGTTGGCTCCCTCAGACACGCCCCGACTCAGATGCTAAAAGCCCACCTCCTTGCCTGCTCTGACCACCTAGCTTTGCCTCCTTCCACCCATCCAGGAATGGCTCCAGGCCTTTTTCCCTGTATTTAGTCTCTTGTCCTCCTCTTGGGGGATTTCAGAGTCCCTCTGGATGACCCATCGGACTTCCTAATCTCATAGATGCCCAAGGACTCCGCAACCACTCACCCCACACTCAAAACCATGCCCTGCCTTCAAAACCTGGCTCTCAGCTCCTGGCCCTGTGAGCCAGCTTCCAGTTCCTCCAGCTTCCTCTCTCTCTCCCACACTCCCCTCCCAAGAGAGGTCACCGCCAGGGCCCACCCCGCCGGCCCCTCCGGCCCCTGCGGTCATCAGACCCTCCCTGCTTGCACACTGCACCCCACTCAGCCTGGACTCCAGGCCAGTCACGTGAACTGACTTCTCAGTAGCCCCTTTGGGCCCTGTCACCCCACACACGCACTTTCCAATCCCCCAGGCATTAGGGCAACTCCATAGGCCAGTGAGTAGGAGACCTGGAGAAAAGCCAGGCCAGCTGTGTGCCCCTGCGGTACAATCCCAAGGTCACTGGCTCATTTGGGTCCACATCCCCTCCCTGGCCGTGTCAGCTTGTTACAGCTTCTGCACACACTGGCCTTCTTCTCACGTCCCAGATCAAACCTCAGTCCTCTTCCTCTCCCCAGGCAGCATGGCTCAGCTAAGAGGCTGGTGGCCTTGAGTCCTACTCCTCCAACTCAGCTTTGTTCGCTCCTGTCCTTTCTCCTGTTCAAGGCCACCACCTCCAACTGTGTGCTCTTGAGTCTCTTTCCTCCTATCTCCTCCCTGGCTTTGCTCCATTCTGTTTCTCTCTCTCTCGCTCTTCTTCTTCTTCTCTTGTTCCTCCTCCTTCTCCTCCTTCTTCTTCTTCTCCCTTGCATATGGGTCTTGCCAAGAATGGCCTGGTGAGGCTAGTTGTATGGGTTGACTTGTGTCCCCCAAAAGATACGTTCAGGCCCGACACCCAGTACTTCAGCACGCAACCTTATTTGGCAATGGGGTCTGTACAGGGGAAATCTCATAGATGCCTGAGGAGCTTAGGTGGGCACTAATGCAATAGGATTAGTGCCCTTATAAAAAGGGGAAATTTGGACAGGGTAAGACCACGTGAAGACACATGGGGAGAAGACGGGGTCAAGTGACTCTACAAGCCAAAGGCCACCATGGAGTACTGGCAAACCCCAAAAGCTAGCTGAGCTTGCCTAGAGAGTTCTAGAAGGATGCTCCCTTTGTGCAGTCAGAGAGAGCATGGCCCTGCCCACGCTTTGGTTTAAGACCTGTGTCCTCCAGAACTGAGATGGTGCCTTCCTATTGTGTTCAGTTGTGGTCCTTCGTCACGACAGCCCCGGGAATCGCATACAGCTGCGAGGCTGACCCTGAAAAGAGCTTCGATACTTCCTGGCTCTGAGGTTGGCGTTCTGGAATGCCAACTCAGTCTCCCTGGGCCTCTGCTGGGAAGACGGAGTACATCCTGTCATCGCCGATTTAAAACAAGTGACCCCAGAGATCTGTGACGTATGGGAATTTGTAAGCCTGAGGCACCCCAAGGGCATATTCTAAGGACATTCTAAGCTGGGGAGCAACTGGCCCAAGGCCTGGTACCCAAGTCAGTGAGTTCTGGTCAGCTAAGGTAACAGGCAGAGATCGGGGTTTCCCAAGGTATTCCCAACCCTAGCATCACTTTGCTGCACACTCACACAGACCAGTCACTGGGACACACTTTGTTTCACACCGTGGCCATGGTAAAGACCAACAAGTGAACCGTTTCGGGATGGTGTGTTCTGCCGACCGTTTCACAGGGGTGACTCACAGCGCTGTGGCGAGAACTAGGCCAGGACTCAAGAGTCCTGACCATCTGTCCTTTCTTCTGTCTTCCCAGGAAGCTCTTGGAATCAGAGATAAAAACAGCTCTTCCCATCCAGCCTGCACCCTGCTTCCAGCGGCAAGAGAATGAGCAGACCACCAGGATAGCATTTCCATGTCTGTGAACATAATGTGCCCACTTGGAAGCCAGACCCGGGCAAGGGCCCTGCCCTTCTCCTGCCCAGGCCTTGAAAGTGGTCTGAATAATGCATGCCACTTTCATCGGTCTTCCTCACCAGACGTTAGCACTGTAGGAGCAGGGCCCCCGTCGTATTCATCTCTATGGTCTGAGCTTCTGCTCCAAGGAAGGAGCGCCACAAATGTTCAGTAAAATGAATTTGTAAAGCAATTCTTGAGTTGTCAGGTCAAATGCTGGAGCAAAATGACACGAAGGAACTGAACTCGAGGTTTGCCAGCCAGCTACCCATTCAGCCAGGCGCCCACACCCTCTTTCCTCCCAGCCTCTCTCAGCCCCGCTGGGGCCTCCAGAGCGGGAGGCAGGAGCCCACGTGAGCTGATGTTTATGAGGAATTTGAGTGCTCGTGCTTTGAAGAGAAAGAGGCGCCAGAGGTTTCTCTGAGAGTCTGACTGATAAATGGGAGGTACTTTTCATGTCCCCAGGGTCTCTGGTGGGAGCTAAATACCCAGGACTGGGCAAGACAGGAGCCTGGGGGATCAAGGAACCTGGATGGCCGGAGGCACAGGCCTGGCCTTGCATTTCTAGCAGGCTGTGCCGACAAACCAGTTGAGCAAGACTGCGTGGGTCTATCTAAAAAACATGCATTTCTTCCGGCAGTGCCGTTGTTGTTCACTCTGCGCAGCAGCAGTTTGGCTCATGCCTGGAGGACCTTTCTCGCATTTCCACACATGGGGTACGTGCCACCATCCACTGAGTGAATGATCAGGCGCTGAGCTAAGGAATGCTAGCCCTGCAAGCCCTTATGGAGCCCTTTACCCTGTGCACATCGTGGTGGAAAGGCAAAGGCAAAGGAGCCAGTCACAGAGCAAGGCCGCCTATAGTGGAGGAGCCAAGACTCACACAGAACAGGACAACTGGCGTAGGGAAGAATGCTCAGGGACACGGTTCCATGCTCGCTCTGGCACACCCAAGCTGCGTGCCCTAGACATGCCACTCAACTTCTTCCTGTTTGGTTTCCTTTTTTTAAGATTTACTTTATTGTTTTTGATGGAGACAGAGAGAGACAGAGAGAAGGGGAAGGGCCCAGAGCCGTCTCCCTAGTTGCACATCATTGGTTTTCGACATGGTTTTGTTCCACACACGTGGGTGGGGGTCACGCAGGACGGGAACTGGGCTGGGGGCCTCCCGCACGGGAAGCACAGCGCTGTTCAGCATTTGGGTCCGCACAGGCCAGAGCTGGGATTTGATCCTTGGTCCCCGGGGCTGCAAAGCGAGCGCTCAACCCACCAAGCCATCCCGGCTTCCCCTCGGTTTCCTTAAATGTACTAACGATGGTACCTCATGCATGGGGACACTTCTGAGGATCGAATGGAGTATCTGTGAAGCACTTGTAACAGTTTCTGGCACTTGGTCCGTGTTAATTGTTGTTATTGACTATACTATTAAATGAGATGTTATATATACAGTGCTAAGCAATGGCTGGCACTGATCAGGTACTCTGTCATGCTATTCTTCTTACCATAATTTTTTAAGTCCTGCCTTGTATAAAATGACCCCACATTTAGCAGTAAACATTTATTGTCTCATAGAGTTTCCGTGGGTCAGGCATTTGGTAGCAATTTACAGCTGCATGGTTCTGGCTCAGGATTTCCCAAGATAGCAAACCAGCTGACACCTGGGGCCTCAGCAGGCTCTGCCTCCTAGAGGGCTCACTCTGCGGCTGGCTACTGGCAGGAGGCCTCAGTTCTTTTCCACGCGGATCCCTGTGTGGGGCTCCTTGAACGTCTTCCCAGTGTGGCAGCAGGCTTCCCTCATGAGTAATTTGGGAGAGCAAGGTGGAAGCCATGTGTCTTCTATTGGAAAACTCTGTGCCACAAGAGCCCATTAGTTACCCGGGTGCATTTGGGGAGGGGCCCCACAAGGGTGTGAAGACCAGCAGAGACTCGCTGGGGTCCCATCCTGGAGGCTGGTGACCACAAGTCCTAAAACTACATAGCAGAGACGATGAGTTCCACAGGAGTTTGGGTGAGAGGCTAGCAAACGAAAGTTATCGTACCCTGAAATGCTTGGGATTTTTTTAGCTAGAGCTTGAGAGATGTCTTTGTTCCTTTTCCCTCAGATTCCTTATTTCTGTAGCACATGGAAAGAGAAGAGAGTAGGACTTTTACAGTCAGAAGGACAGAGGGGAGGAAGCAGGGGAAAGTATGAGGAAAAGTTTGAAAGAGTGGACAGGACCTATTTGAGGGAGACTGACATTGGGAAGGAAAAAGTCCAGAAAGAGGATGAAAGAGGCAGCCTGAGCCCGCTCAAGGAGAGCCTCAAAGGCCAAATAAACACACTTAAATGAGCTGGAGTAGAAAGTAAACATTAATGGCAAAAAGCTTCGGCCAAACACATTTTCAAAATGCTTGTAGGCTTGTTTGATGTGGGGGATTGGAGGCTGGGGAGCAGATTTTTGATGGTGAAAAATAGTCTCCCTTAAGGGACATTTCACTTCAGTGCCAGCCCTGACCCAGTGAGGTCAAGGCAATGCCAGGAAAGGGACTTTAATAGCTTCCTTTTATCAGAGTAGGAAGCGCCCGCCGATAAGTAAGTTGGAATCTAGTGTCCCAGTTGAAAAAGGAGCCTCCCCAACGGAAACGTGGGAGTGGGAGATAGCGTGTGTTTACGCAGTGTGCCCACGGTGTCTGCTGGTTCCGCAAACTGCATCCTCAGTCCAGCTGATGCTAGACCTGCCTGACCTAGAGAAGCCCACGCCTGATGCCTGGCCAGGCTTGGCAGGAAGCGTGGGCCCAGACCCGCCCAGCCAGGGAGTGCATAGCTGCTTGGACACATTGGGGTTGAGGGCCACTCTGCACACCCCTGTCCTAACACTGCTTACTGCCATTGTAGTCATTTTAAGTGTGCCCTTCATGTCCTTCATGGAACCACCTGCTCCTCTCTTCCAGTTATTCCATCAACAACGGGGAGCACCTCAGGATGCCCCTAAGACAAGACTTTGGTCCACTCATCAAGACAACACTCAAACCCAAAGTGTGTAGCTCAGCGTGGAGCCCCCATTCTCCCAATACGATTTGCTACCCCGGAGGGCACCGAGTCAGGCATTGCTGGAACTGAATTAGCACCATTCCTGGCATGTGACCTTAGTGAGTGCCCTTAGCCTCTCAGGGCTTCAGTTTTCCCATCCGGGAAATGGGGAGAAGGCTCATGGAGGAGACGCCCTGAGACGGGACAGTGCCTAGCATGTAGCAAGAGCTCATAGGTGATGGCCATGATGTCATTATTATTCCATTATTATCCCATGCCTCCTAGTCTTCACCTAGATGTCATTCCTGAGCCCAGATGTCCTCATCACCCCCTCTCCCCCTTCTTTTCTTTTCAAACTCCACTTAAATACCACACACCTGCTTTCAGAGAGGCCCCAGGCTCAGCTCCCAGGCTGGCTGATACGTCCTAACTCTCAGGGCCCTGGGCAACTGTCCCTGCTCCTTTCTGGGCACAGAAACTGAGCAGTGATGGCTGGTTGACCAGTTGTCCTTGCCCAGTACACCCTTGGTGAACTCATTCTTTGTATTTCCAATGGGCAGTGCAGGGCCCAGCCCAAGTAGACACTCCCCACATGTCCAGACAACGCGGTGTTGGGCTTGTTTCCTAGTCCATCAGTCAGTCCATCGGTCAGTCCATCGGTCAGTCCCTAACCACATGCCAGCAGCCCCCTGCGGGCTTGCTTTTGACCTAGATCATCTGTCCGTGAAGACTGGAGATCACGGTGACTCAAGACACTGGAGGACTAGGGGGTGGGGGAGGAGTAGGAATGAGCAGCCTCCTTTCCACTAGAGTCTTCCCCCTGCACGACACAACAAAACCTGAATCCACATGGGAAGGAATGCTTTCCCCAGGGAAGGTATTAAGGAGTATGAACAAACCAGCCAGGAAATGAAGAAGTTGCTGCCAAAGCTTTCCTCTCTGACTTCTCAAAAGTCCATTCAGCTCTGGACCCAACACCTCCATGTGTTCCCTAGAACGAAGGAGTGACTTTCATGATCCCGAGACTCTGGGCAAAGTCCAGGATCACGTGTGATTCACAGGGTGGAGTGGATGTTACGAATTATACATTTGCTTTTTTTTAAATCCACACACACAAAAACCAGTCTCCTGGGCCTGGCTTCAGCCATTTATCCTAGGGGAGTCACTTCCTACTGGCAGGGGCACCCTGGTTCTTTAAACCTTCCAGTGTCGACCCAGTTGCCCAAGCACACAGGTGCCAATCCTCCCACTAGCTCTGCCCCTTCCGGCGCCCTCACCCTATGAGACTCATTGCTTCCTAGGTCCTGCACGGAGTCTGGCTTTGTAAAGTCTCTGGATGGTTCTGTCCACTCTCACACTAGCCAGGAGCTCCCTACCACTGCCCCCCTGAATCATTGCAGCTGTCCTTGTATGCCACCTCTCCTCTCTCCACTCCCCCCGGGCACGAGTGCCAGACAGGTGGTACTAAGACAGTGCACATGTCCCCCCCATCCCCTGCTCAAAAACATTCCGGTGATACCTGTTGAGCAAGACTTCATTCTTGAAGTCTTGACATCATCACCGGGATCCAAACCCTTCCCAACCTGATTCCTCCATCTTCAACCTCAGCTGGTTGGCTCTGATCCTCAGCCCCGAGACGGCCCCGGGCACACAGCAGATGAGTGCTCATTGTTAGACTGTTCCACCCGTCTGGCTGTCCTTCCTCTCTCCTGTCCTTGTAACCAACCCAAGGCTTCTGTCCACTCCCCGTGGGTTGGCCCAGAAAGAGCCACTAGCTCCAAGCAGCTACTGAGCACTTGCAATGTGGCCAGTGACACCGAGGAACTTAATTCTGTATTTAATTTTAATTCATTCAAAGACTGATACTTGACTCAGTTATTACTGGGAAACGTTTAAGTATGTTCAGAACCCTTTGGTTTTGTGAATCTACTTTCTCAATTGTAAATTTTATGAAATCTAAACACAGGCCAAATATCTTCAATGAAAATTTAGCATCTGACTTAAGACTCCTGTCAAGGTAAAATGCACACTAGCTTTTGAAGGCTTAGCACAAAAACAAGAATATAATGAGATCTCTTTATTAATCTCCGTATTTTTTTAAAGATTTATTTTATTGTTTTTGACAGAGACAGAGAAAGACAGAGAGAAGGGGGAGGGCCCAGAACAGTCTCCATATTTGTATGTCAACAGCGTTTGACATGGTTTCATTCCACACAGGTGGGGAGGGGCCACACAGGGTGGGAACTGAACTGGGGGTCTCCCCCATGGGAAACACACCCCAGTTCAGCATATGGGTCTGCACGGGCCGGTGCTGGGATTCGATCCTTGTTCCCTGGTGCTACAAAGGGAGCACTTAATCTGCTAAACCATCTGGCCTCCCCTATTAATCTTAATATTATTTACATGTTAAAATATTATTTACATATTGGGTTTTTTCACTTTTCTTTTTACTTTTCTAAGTGGCTACTAGAAAATTTTAAATTACATATGTGGATTGCATTATATTTTTATTAAATAGCCATGCTCCAGACTCTAGATTCCTGAAGCAATCATCAGTATCGTTTTTTTAAAACTTAGCATATGCGATTTTGTTTTTTTCCTAATCTTTATATAACAAAATCATTAACTGCATTTCATTCCGAATGCCTTGCAGCAAATGCCATTGTTATCTGATACCTGTTTTGCGCTGAGCATCTTTCTATATGCTTTGTATGTTATCACGTTTATCAGCAACCCAGTGAGGTATGGGCAGAATGAACTCCATTTTTCAGATAAGGAAAATGAAACTCAGAGAAGCTTATATCAGGACACTCATGGTAGGTACATGAGGTAGCTTCTCCACACAGGTAACTCCACTGTCCTGCTTGCCCCCCTGTGAGCAGGGGACTTGGTTGATGACCATTATGCAATGGTATGTCCTAATCACCCCCCACCATGCACACACCTCCTGCCAGTTCAAGCCACTCAATAACCCATAACGAGGGATTTATTATCTAGCCTTTGCAAGTTAGCATAGTATGTAGCAACATCCAGCACCCTGGTTCTGACCCAAAAGTCTCCTCTCCAGTCACAGCAAGTTCTCCTCAGGAAGTCTTGCAGGACTCCATCTCCTCTGGGGGTAACTTCCTTTACTTTCCCTGAGTCCCTGAGCAGAAATCCAGGGTGAACGGATCACTGGGGATTAGTCCAAATGCATGACGTGTCAGTCTCCTATTCTATTTATTTTCTCCTCTCCTCTTCTCGAGTGTGGGCCTGACCGAGCTCTCTCTCAGCCAGGAGAAAGCTAGTAAGTAAAGCAAGAGAGGGACGTCAGCAGCAGTGCCCATCTTCTAGACATCACGTTCTGTGATTCTCACTCAGCAGTTGCTGCCTTTCCCTGAATGTACCATGACCGGGTCCTTCTTTTCCTTAGCAGCTAACACAGGAGTTTAGAGACAGATACATCGATGATGTTATTTGCTCTGGGAGCCAACCTGTCATACAGTCAGACAAAAGGCCAGCGGGTGAGCCTTTACTGCTTAATGGTCAGCTAGACCATATGACGCACCCTGGCATTTATACAGAGCCAAAGGCTAGGGCTACAGGCTGTGATGGTGCCTGGCTGGCTAGCTAGCCAGGACTGTCATCCTGGAAATGGCAGGTCCAAGCTTGCTAACGCAGAGTTCCGAGGGAAAGACAATTTGTGCTGCCAGGCTGGGAGGGCGGATTTTAAGACACAGGGATAAACTGAGACTCTTGCAGACTTCAGCTTCCCTGGAGAAACAGAATTTATGCTAAAGACCCTGTTACGGTTTCTGGCCAGGGGCAGCCCATTTACTGTCAGTAAAACGTAAAAAGTATCCCTCATCTTTAGTGGTGGTAGAGGAATGTAAAGAAAAAGGACTGTGCAGGATGTTTGGAATTTCTCAGAAAGTATCTGATTTACAGGCAAAGCCTTGTGCTTAATGTCCTATAAATAGATTTCCCATAAACAGGGCCGATGCAGTAAGCAAGGTGTAAGAGTTCCTATGCGTGCTGGTGTATGTCTTTAAGACAGCCCAGGCTTCTGACTTCGAATAACCCCAGCGAGGTCACAGCTGGTCCGCAGCAGCTCATAGACCTTGCTCAGAGGCTGAGAGAAGTAGAACCAGTAATTAAAGTCATGTTTTCCATTAATAACAACAACAAAACCCACCAACAATGCAATTCCATATATCGAGTTTCATACCAAACTTTCCACAGGAGAGGCTAATTCTGGTAAGGTCACCATCAATCTTCATTACAAAAAAGTTGCCTCTTCCTATCTAACTCACCTCAAGGGGACGTCTGGGGCTTATGCACCAAGTACATGTTGCCATAAGCTTGGTTCCTCTTTTCTTATTCTTACATTAGCCACCTGAGGCTGAGCTCAAAGTATGGAACATCTGACTAGAACCAGCCTAAGGGCTGGTAGGCCTTGAGATGGCAATCTCCCCGAAGGGCTGGAAAACAACCAACCAACCAATAATCCTGACCTCTATGGTTAAGTTACAGCTAGCGACTTGTTTCTGAAGTTTAAACTGGACACACCTGGGTGTTTGGGACACAGTGACAATTCTGGCTTGTCAGAAAGAGCACTGGATTCAGAGTCAAAAGAGGGCGCAGCTAGAGTCCCGGCTTTGCATTCAGCCACGCTGCATGAAGCTTTGAATGTGTCCCTTAAACTTGGGTGCCTCTCAGCTTCCTGGTGTGCAGAGATGGGAGTGAAGTTAATACTGGGTGAGCCTAATCAGGCTATTGTGAGCACAGAATGAGATAAAGTAGGTCAAAGTGCTTGGGGCCTTTAAAACATTACGTAAATGTAAGGGATTTGTATTATGAAAGCACTAGGGAATTCCCTTCCTCTTCTGCTAGGGGAAAGGAGGAAGGAGAACTCCATGCTTGTTTTATCTGTAAAGAAGGCTTGGTACCCACCTATTTTATATTGATGATGAGACAACAGAGTTGTGTGACAAAAACCTGAATGTCATCAGCCTTATTAGAAAATTAACACAAAGCTTAACCAGCAGGTAATGTGACTGATTTTTAAATAAACATAGTATCTAAATAGGTGCTGTCCTGTCCTAAGTAGTGAGTAAGTCACCTTGGCAGGCCAAACACTTATTTAAATACTTTCCATCATTCAAAACCGATTTTAACTCCTCTTCTGGAATTGTTCTTAGAACCTCTGGCATGTTCTTTGAATATGTCTGAGGGTGACAAAAATTTTGTCCTTAGTGGATAATATTGACTTTGCAAAGCCCAGTGTTATTTGGCACAAAGGTTGGTAAATGAGCTAATGCCATTAAAAAAAATTCTTTTGAAAAACAGCTGTGACTATGAGGTAGGAAGCGATCTTTCTTTTGGTTCCAGCAGAAAGGTTATTAAGAGTAGATTTCAAGAATTGGCAGTATTGTTTGAAAGGACTTGTTCCATCACAAGTTGACCACATTAGAGGAAAAAAGCCATTTGGAAATGTGTTTCTACATTTTTAGCCACACTTTCATTATTTATCCTGCAAGACTGCCCGGCACTAGATTTTGAGCTTCTAGAAAGAAAAGAGCATTGTGACTAATCAACTGTTCAAACATTTTATCATAGCTCCTTGAGGCATCTGAGTCTGTCATTTGCATATGGATTAATGGACTAGCAATACAAATGTTTTCAGTGAATTAATATCTGAATCTATTGGAAATACAGCACCCAGCAGATTCAGTTCTAACCAATAGACTCTTACTGCCTTAAAAAGTTTGGATTTTTGTTGTTATTGTTATGAAATATTTATCTGAAAATTAGAATATCACTAATATCATTACAATGTAGCCTGAAGCATTTAGTTTACATAATATTAGTGATATTTTAATTGACAATTCTAACCTGATGAATTCAGATACTTCTAGAGTACAGTAACTTCTGGTGCAAATAATTTAAGTTGTGTTATTTCAAAACGAAGGGGATGCCAGGATGGCTCAATGGGTTGAGTGCTCATCTTGCAGCCCCAGGGTCCGAGGATCGAATCCTGGTTCATGCTGACCCATATGTTGAACTGGGTTGTGCCCCCAGTTTGGTTCTCACCAGGGAGAACCCACTATGGAGGCATGCCTCCCATGTGGATAGGCCCCCAGCCAGGTTCCTGCCCTGTGTGGCCCCACAATCACCTGTGGAATGAAACTATGTAGAAAACTAAAGATGTGCAACTATGGAGACTGCTCTGGGCCCTACCCCTTCTGTCTGTCAAAAACAATAAAAATAACAAATAAATCTTCAAAACAAACACAATTATACTTTCATTCATTATTTATTGCAAATTGAAGGTACTTCAGTATTAAATGATAGCAATGACTTTTCTTTTATGGGAAATACTTTCCCTACCTCAATTTTTTAGTGATAATATTCACATAACTCACCATTTAATAAAATTCACATGTCATTATCTGATCATTTTAAAGTGGGCAATTTGTAGCATTTAGTACATTCACAGTGTTCTGCAACCATCACCACTCTCTAGCTCCTAAACATTTTCATCACCCCCAAAGAACACCCTGTACCCATTAAGGAGTTATATCTCATTCTTCCCTCCCTCTAAGCCCTGACAACTATTAATCTGCTGTTTTATGGATTTGTCTATTCTGGACATTTCATAGAAATGGAACTTTACAATATGTGGTCTTTTGTGCCTGGCTTCTCACTTAACATAATGTTTCCAGGGTTCATCCATGTTTTAGCATATATCAGTACTTCATTGCTTCTTATGGCTGAATAATTCCATTGCATAGATATACTGCATTGAGTTTATCCATTCATCCATTGATAGATATATGGGTTATTCCCACCTTTTGGGTATTCTGAATAGTGCTGTCATGAACATAGGTGTACAATTTTTTCTTTGAACACCTGTTTTCAATTCTTTTGGATATCTGAGGGCTGTCCAGAAAGTATCCAGCCATGTAATTGTTCTCCTTGTATTGACAATGGCTGGATTTTTTTTCCAGATGTAGTCCTCGTATACCTATGAGTGGAACTGCTCAGTCGTATGGCAATTCCATATTTAACTTTCTGAGGAACCACCAAAGCTCTCATTTTTATGTTTACAATTTCAAGGTGGCTTAATGACTAAACAATTAGAAGCAGGTGGACTGTGGCAGCCAAACCCCAGGCTGGGCCCAAAGAGGTCTCTTTTTCAGAAACTGAAAAAGATCCGAGCCAAGCTTGTTCCAACACAAGGTTACAGGCAGGGTTTTGAGCAGCTTTCTGTGCTGCTCTACATGCCACAACATGAACTGGCTGGGCCGGAATACCTTCCTGCCTCCGAGGCATCCTTGGTTCTCCATTATGTTGCACACGCTTTTGGGAAAAGAAACAACTTAACCACCTGACTGACAGGATTCCTGCCTCCCATTTTTGCAGAATTCAGATGAGAATCTGAAGTCCCCGCAGAAATGATGCTTTGGGGGCCTAAGGCAGGCCCCTGTCCTGGACAGTGGTTAGCCTTTTCATGGTTGGAGAACAGGGCCTCCTGAACATCAATTGAGACAATAGAGCATCTTCCATCCTGGGTAGATCTACCAAGCATTTTGCCTGAAGGAACCATCCAGGGAGTGTGACCCTATTAATCCACAGACACTGAGTTGAATCTATCCCACTGTGTATACAGTAGATCATATGGGCTAGGCCAGGACCACAGGAGATAGTCTTACTACAGTCATTGTTTACTGCTGAGTTATGAGGCTCTGAAGCCATTAACGCAACCCTGACAATAAACTGGTAAGCCCTGATTTATTTACTTACTTTTAAATTTAAACCTGTTTCATGAACTTCTCAGAGTGCTGACCTCTTACCTCAACTGCCCAACACATAGTTTCTGAGCTACAGGAGCCCAAATCAAGCGTATTATAATTGCAAAAAAAAAAGTATGACAGTTGCACTGCCAAAACGATAGACTAACTAAAATGTGTTTTTTTTGTTTCCATTTGCAACTAAATACTAAGAATAAAGAAGGTGGCTTCCGGGATCCTTGCTATGCTGTCTGCCAACCCAGCTGTCACTTGTTGCCTGTCTCCTGGCAGCCCTTTCAGGTGTCCTGGCCTGAATCTGCTGTTAGAACAGAAAAAAAGTCCCTTAGCTGGTCATATCCTCTGTAATTTGGCAGGAAACCTAAAGTTTGCATGCTCCAGTCCTCAGTCTGTTTGCTTATCTGCTTCCTTGTAGGGAAGAGTCTGCATCAGTGTCCGGTTTAGGGGGATTTTCACCATGACCTCACCCTGCTGCAGCTCCCATCTACTGAGTTTAGCGTGACAGCTCGCGTGGGAATCGACATTGACATTCATAACGCCTCCTAGCACATCTCAGATTAACTTCAACTCGTGCTTTCCTCCATTGGGGTGGGGGGTGTCTTTACAGGGGTCTGAGAATGCCCAAAATAGCGAGGAGGGTGGATTGACGACTTTTGGTTATCGTTCGGGGCTTGGGAGAGCAGGATGTCAAGGAATACACCTTATGAAAATGCACCAGGCTCGCGCCCGCTGTTTAAAAATCACTTTCCAACCAATGGCTTGGAAATCAGGCGCGAACGGTGACAGCAAGCGGAGGGCACGCAACCGAGGAGAAAGAGCAGGCGGGAGCAGTTAGGAAGCCCAAAGGGCAGTGTCCGGGATCTGGTCTCGGGCCTCCAGGGCCCGGGGAACTAGCCCTTCTGCTCGTAAAATGGGTGCAGCTAATTAAAGGAAAACAGAGTCAGGAGCCGCAGGAGCCCGCCCAGCCCTCTCGGAGATCACGTGACTACAGCGAACCGGGGGCTACAGCGTAACTCTCCAGCGCTGGGCGGGAGGCGGGGCAGCGGCCGCTGCGTGCGTGCGTGCGTGCGTGCGTGCGCGCCCACACAGGCGGCGGGCGCGGGCGCGCGCCGGGGCCACCGCCCCTCCCGGGCCCGCCCTCCTGCCCTCCTGCCCTCCCTCCTTCCCTCCCTCCCGGCTCGCCTATCCCTCCCCGCACAGCCCGCCCTGCGAGTCAGTTCGCTCGTTCGCTCCCTCCCCCGGCGCTCGGGCCGCCACAGCGCTCCCCGCCCTCGAGCCTGCAGTGGTGCCGGAGTCGCCCGCCGGCCGAGAAGGAGGTGGAGGGAGCCGGAGCGGCCCGCCGAGGCGGCGGCGGCGGCGGCAAGATGGCGGACTTCCTGCCGTCGCGGTCCGTGCTGTCCGTGTGCTTCCCCGGCTGCGTGCTGACGAGCGGCGAGGCCGAGCAGCAGCGTAAGTCCAAGGAGATCGACAAATGCCTGTCCCGGGAGAAGACCTACGTGAAGCGCCTCGTGAAGATCCTGCTGCTGGGCGCGGGCGAGAGCGGCAAGTCCACCTTCCTGAAGCAGATGCGGATCATCCACGGGCAGGATTTCGACCAGCGCGCGCGCGAGGAGTTCCGCCCCACCATCTACAGCAACGTGATCAAAGGTGCCCACGGGGGGCCCGAGGGCCGGGACTGCGGCCGGGGCCCGGCGGCGGCCGCGCGGGGCCGGGCACCGCCCTCGTTCGCTCCGTCCCGCGGCGAAGGACCGGGCCCGGCGGGCGGGCGGGCCGAAAGGGGGCGCGCCCCGGGGACGGGTCCTGCCTGCCCCGGGTGCCCTCGTCCCCCAGGGGAGGGGATGCCCGGGGGCGCCCCGCTTTCCCCCTAGACGCCCGCGTCGAGGGCACGTCTGGTCCCCAACCCCCCCCACCCCGCCGCTTGCCTCGCCCCCTCCGAGAGGGAAGTGAAGCGAGCTGGGTGCTCCGGGGAGCGGGGTGGCCTCTCCTGTCTTCCCTCCAGAGGAGGCAGGAAAGACCCGAGAGCCAACTTCAAACCGGGCACCCACCCACCACCCCGGATGGGTGACCCGAGTCACATGAAATCGGGTCTGTTCCCAACTCCTTGCTTTCTCGGCCGCCTCCTGAGCAAGGGAGTTCGGGAACCGTCGCAATAAGGAAACTTTTGCCTGAGACTCTTGTCAAGGACGAAGGGTGACAGCCCCTGGGCGCTTTGGGACAAGGATATGAAACTTAAGGGTGTCACGTGTACTGTGCTGGCATCAGGGAGGCGCAGACCCTTATAGGTTAGTCTAGAAAACTTAGCATCACTGGTTTTTCGCCCCCCACTGTCACGGTCGGGCAGGATGTTTGCCTGTAATCACTATGCACCACATTCCACTCTCGTTTTTGCTTAATAATGGGGAGGGAGGGGGTACCACCACTTGCTTCTGTTATTTAAATGGAATTGTGCATTGATGTAAAAGAATCATTGGCCTCAGAGTGATGGGGAGCCTATACAAGGTAGTGAATGAATCGGTGTCAGCTTGGATCCTAGACTGCTTCTATGCAACAGTATTTTTAAAATTAAACTTGGTTCTTAAGTGAAAAATACACAAGAATTTTATTTCTGGGCTTTCAAAGCACTGGAGAAGATAGTTTTTGTCATTTGAGCAGTAATCAGCACTCGTTTTTCTTGGTGTCAGATATTTTCTTCTTTATGAAAGGCATGTTGGCAAAATTGAGATACAGAACCTGGTACTTAAGGGACCTCCAGATTCTCTTTATTTCATCTGGGCAGCAGTTGTCCAGGAGTTCAAGCAGTGTTTTTTTTTTTTTTTTCAGTGTGATATTTTGGAGGGGGCAGTACTCAAGCAACCCCTTGGGGTCACTGTTTTCTCCCAGGACTGAGTAGAGGGGAACTGTCTGTCAGCTGGTGCCGGGCAGTATTGTGGGATAATGACAGGAGAGCACTAGGCGGGGATCTCACAGACCACAGTGAGCTCGGAGCCCTAGTGCCGCTGCTGCACTTACTCTATGGAACGGTTGTACTTATGCTGTCTTAATGTTCAGCACAAAACTAATTAAGGGCTCTTTCAAGGCCGTGGACTCCGCCTTGCCAGTCCTTAATTGAAGGTACCTTTGTATCCTGATGCAGCTGAACTTAAGAAATTAATGTCAGTGAATTGAGTCAACAGGTTAACTGATTATGAGCCAGGTTAAGAGCTAGTTTTTAATTGTACACTGGGTCCTAAGTGTGACCTACTTTGAGCATTGACTGAGATGAGATAAATCTCTAGATACTTACTTTTTTTGAGTTGGCATGACCAGAAAATTAACAGCAAAATGGTTTTTAAGTTACCTGAACAAATGACTTTTTGATAATCGTGTGACTGTTAAGATGCACCAAAGGCAACAGTTCAGTGATAGAAATACAAGTCCTGTCCGGAAAGTATCCAGCCAGGTAATGTGAAAAGTAGAGGCATTTATGGCTGGATTTTTTCCAGACAGCCCTTATATTGGGTTTGAACCAATGTCTGTGAGTTGAAATCTCTTTTTTTTATTTATTTTTTGCATTTGACTTTCTTCCCTTTTAGGTAAATCTAAGGCCATCCTGTGACATTGATTTGAAGCTTAGCGTAGAACAAGTTTTTTGAGTTTTGAATGTGTTCCTAGAAGACTCAGTGTTGGGTTAAGCATAAGGTGACCAGACATCCCGCTTTTGGCGGGACGGTCCCGATTTTTAACAATTTGTCCCGCGTCCCGCAGCATTTTTAAAAAGTCCCGATTTTTGGAAAGAATGCACGACAAGCTAGGGAATGGCGGGAGATATACCCAATTTTTAATCAAGAACCCCCCACCCCACCCCCAGTCAATGGTGTGTCCCACTTTACCAATGTTAAAATCTGGTCACCTTAGCAGGGTGCTCAGAGACCAGCCAAGCACAGATCGATGATGTTTGGTTCATGGCATTTTATAAATAAATGTCTTTTTGAGGGGCTTAGAAAATCTTGGTTGCAGCTCTTCAGAACCTGAACATCAGGCAATGTGGCATAATTTGTTTTTTCTTCTATAGTTTTGGTTCTCTTGTGACTACCTTCTACTCCAGAAGTTATTTTACACATTAGAACATGTTAAAATCCTCAGAAAGAGCATTTATTTAATATTATATATTCTTTTCAAGGCTCTTAATTTTATAACTGTGAATAACTTTTTTAACCTCTGAGAAGTTACCAGTGTCTATTTTGATGTTGGTCTCCAAGTTTGGAGGAGGTGGGCCTGGAGTAGTTACAAAGTTTAAGAAAATAGTACTAATGACTCCTGTAACCCTTTCTTTTTTTCTTAACAAAGGTATGAGGGTGCTGGTAGATGCTCGAGAGAAGCTTCATATTCCTTGGGGAGATAACTCAAACCAACTCAATGGAGACAAGATGATGTCATTTGACACCCGGGCCCCCCTTGCGGCCCAGGGAATGGTGGAAACTCGAGTTTTTTTGCAATATCTTCCTGCTATAAGAGCATTATGGGCAGACAGCGGCATACAGAATGCCTATGACCGGCGTCGAGAATTTCAGCTGGTAAGCAATTTGTTCTTTTAAAATGTTATGGTTTTTATTTTAATGACATTTATTAATATCTGAGTCTAACGCACTCTTTTCACTGACTTCCACAATATATCTGTAGAATTTTAGTCTCAGAAATTGAGATTGCTGTGTAGATGAGCTTTTAATTTATTAAGCAAGATAAAAATGATAAACCCCAAAGATTTAGGGAAGTTGTTATATTTAATTGGTCATTTTTTCTCTTTGACAGTAAGATCATAATGATTTTCATAGGCACCTCTAATTTTTTTCTCCTTTTGAAAATTAATTTCCTCCCAATTACAGTAATGCTATTCATTCATCCTTCTAAAAACTCAACCTTTTACTCTTGGATTAAGAGTTCAGTAACTGAACTAGGCTCAAATACACTATTTAGTCTTCAGTAATACTTACGTTATCATACAGATTATTGTATTTTTCCATGTTTAAGACACCCCCATGTATAAGACAACCCTTATTTTCTATTCCAACATTAAGAAATCAATGCACGGATTGCTCCCATGTACAAGACAACCCCCAGTTTTTTGGCCTAACTATTTTAGACAAAAGTATCATCTATATACACAAAAATATTATAGCACAGAGAGAGATTAAAGTCCTTAATAATGTTTAACAGTCATTGTGCTTTTTATAGATTTACATTCTGTTGTTGCATATGTGTGTTTTTAAGGCTCCTAAATACATTTAACAAAATGTTCTACCTTAAACAACAACAACAAAAAAATTTTTGTTTTTTGGACCTCTGTTTCACACGGGAAGCACCTAGAATTTATTTTATATTTATTTTTTCTACTTTGTCTTAAATAAGCCTACCCATAAAACTTTGTAGCTATTATACAGCATTGAAGAGAGAGTGGAAGAGAAAGGATTGGATCCAGTTTAAAGATAGAAAAATAATCATTGAAATAGATTTTTGTACAATTATTTGGTAATTTAATTGAATGCTTTGATTGTATTCTGGGTTTTATTTGCCAAAGACCGGAAAGATCCCAGGAATGATAGCAAGCTAGACTGCATGCAGTTTGGAGGTAGTTCAGACCTGAAGTGTTTTACTGTAAGATGATCAAAATAAGACAGTTATAAGTAAAACTGCTTAGAAAGTTGTTTGATGATGTCACCATCGTTAAAGTGATCCACATTTTAGGAGTGTGGTTACAAAATGATATATAGCCAGCAGTCTTTCCTGTTACCATTTGTACTCAGAAGTAGCTTTGGCTGTAAGGTCTAGAAAGGTGTTGATAATAGCTTTTTATTAAACTTACAGCTGAATGTTTGCTTTCTCTAAATTATGTCTCTCCTGCCTAACATACAATCTAGCACTTGTGCACTGTCTTATATAGTTCTCTTCCCTGGTGTTAATGTATTTGTTACGTAATTTGTCCACTAATGAAAGGTAGACTGTCTCACATTATTGTTAAAGTTGAGTAGCTGGCAGCATTACATGTTGATAATTATGAATTTAGCTTGACAAGTGATCTCCATCCAATTCTCAGACTTGTGGTTAATTTTCATCCTCTGGTCAGTATTTGTTGTATTATTTTTGGTAGTCTTGCATAAGTTCCTTCACACACCCCTTCTTGTCTCCTTTCACCCTCTCTCCTGTCTTTTAAGTACTACTTATTCTCCTTTCTTAATGCATTTTCTCAACAAACCACACTTTCCACTCTTAACGTTTTCTCAGGATGCTATTAATCTTCCAGGTCAGGGAAGGAACTTCCACCTGTAATAGCATGTAGTATATATTGATTGAATGAATAACTGTTCTCTGTAGGAAAGTTCCCTAAGTCCATCTAACTGAGTGTGGGTTTCACTGATACTTGTTGAATGTGGACATTCATATCCGCCAGTCTCATATCAAGACTGTCTGGTCATTGGTGAGAAAGTATTCCTGACTATTTGTTAGCCATTAAGAACAAATAGGTTCCAGTCAGGATGAGGACCTATCCTTGACTTGAGCCAGCTGGTGCTTTGGGAGCAGAGAAGGCATCATGAGCAAGGAGAGACAAGGTCCAGACCTGCTTTTTTCCTGATAAAAAGTAGTGACCCAGGAAAAGAGGAACAGGGCAAGATCTAATTTTAAACTCTTAAAAAACAGGGTGGTTGTTGTTTTTCCCTTGTGTGTCCTTGGCATTGATAACGGTACCTGGCACATAGAATAGGTGCTGAATTATGCTGAACTAATGACTCTCATACTTTTGGATACTCTGGTGCCTGGCATAGTATTGGGCACTGAGAAGGCACTCGGCTCATTTAAAATTTTCCTCAAAGTCATTGTCTTCGGTTCCTGCCCTTGTCCACGTCGGCAAGTCCCTGAGTCTTGTCTTTTCTACCCCTGCAAAGTCTCTTGCATCCATGTCTTTTCTTCCTTTGTGTTATTGTTCTAGTAGCTCTTGCTGGGAATCCCAGGTAGTCTTGGTCAAACACATGGGTTTGCTACAGAAGCTTTGCTCATTCTCCATTGCCTCCAAAACAGAATTCAGCCTCTTGATGTGAGTCATGACACTGGCTAGCTTACCTGCGATTCCAACAAACTATTTCATCAGACCACTGCGCGTGCCCTGTAACCCCTCAGTTCTCACATACCCTGATGTTCTGCTTCCGTGGCGCTCATCACAGAGTCCCTCTGTCAGAGTTTTTCATTACCATGTGTGTTCATTAGGTAATACCCTTCACTTAAGCATAGTGATAATCAGATTTTAATGTGACTAAGTGTAGTCCGTGGACCCTTTAAATCAGATTCACTGGCATGCTTGTTTGATACAAAACGAAACAAAACAAAATACAGACTCTGAGGGCTTCATCACAAGAAGATCTGATGCAGGAATCTGGGGTGGGACTCGGTGATCTGTGTTTTTAGCAGACAGCCATAGGTGATTTGGATGAACTTGTTCCTTGGTCACTCTGAGGAACCATGCCTTAGCGTCAAAGCTTTCCGCAGCCGTGGCTGGAGTGCCTCTGCTCTATGCTCACAGTAGTGGGCTTACTTTCTAATCGTCATCTGCTTGCTTGGTTTGAGTTCCTTGCAGTCACGTTTGGGTCTCCCACTAACATACCGGTAGATGCTCCTTTGATATGCCTTCTTTGTCTTTTTCTCTCTCTCCAGCATAGGGCCTGACTTATTTCCTCATTTCTTAGACATTCTGAATTGTAAGGTTCTTATAGAAAAAAAGAAACATCCACATTAACTTCCTTCTGAAAAATATGAATTATTTTTGTATGCTAGTTTGTTAATTTTCCAGGAGATGGTAAGTCCTTGTATTACAGAATCATCATATTTTCTTTTTTGTTATGCTTTAGCAGTGTATATTCTTGAATCTTTAATAGAAAAACACTGGGAAATGGGAGGAATTAGGGAAAATAAAATCAGCCATTTTTAACAATTGATTATTAAATTTATTAATGCAAATTGAAAGGCAAAAATAAAAAAAATGGGGACTGTTTTTAAGCCTGCCCATGGCTTTTTTGCTAAGGAAAAATGACTCCCTGTAACCAGTCTTGGGCACGAGGGATAGGGTAGTGATGTCACAGCTTACTTTTTTAGCAGGCCATTCGTTTGTTAATAATAACTTCGGGTGCGAACATGGAAGTTTTTTTTCTTGAAGTTGTAAAAGACAAACATTTCCTTTTCTGGTTAGTTTCATTATGGGTAAGCTAAATAGCTTACTGTGGATAAATAAAAATCTAATATGTCATAGCTTAAGGTACCATTTCTAGTTCTTATAAACTAGCAACTGAAGATAATGTAGCCTATGAAGCATCTCTTCTAGTACTAGATTAGATGTTTGTAATGCTCTGCTTTGGCTGTACATTCACCAGAGCCTGCCACTGCATTAATGCAACACTCTCTTTAGAAACACTTCTATATGATAGTAGCAAGGGAATTTGGTAAGTTAGATGACTAAGGAAATGGAGGTCCAGAGTTGGCTTGGAGATGATATAACTGGAGATATATAGCAAAACTAACAAAATGACTAGGAATCATTTCCAATTTTTTTGGATTCTAATACACAGTTACTTACTCAGAAATATAAGTAAAATGTATAGTGCTGGTTAAATAGGACAGGAAAGTATGTGACAGTGAGAGGAACACTCTAGAGCTTCCTATTTCCATAAACACTTTAACATTGTCAGCATTAATACAACTTCCTGTTTGACCAGTCTTTGCAATCCTTCCAACCAAAACTGTTTGTTATCATGGTACCTTCAGTTAGACTTAATTTTTCTTACTCAAGTAGTACAGTTTGTTTTTAATGACAGTTATATTTCTCCAAGCTGATGGGGTAGTTTATTCACTGAGAAAGAGCCTCCATTAGTCTGTGTAACAATGTAACTGTTTAATCTCTTGCATTGGCTGCTAAAAAAGAGCTAAGAGTGCTAAGTAAAATGAGAACTTAAGGTTGGGGTAAAATATTTCTTTATTTGCACTGAAGCATAGAGATATAGGAGTCGTTGCTTTGTTCTTTAACACTACTTTGTCTTTGCTTTAAAAAGTGAATCAATTACTATTTTCACTTGAATGTTTCTTCTGCTAGAGAAGGATTTGGTTTATTTTCTCTATGCATAAAATCAAAACGACTTTGACTTAAAGTTGCTAAACATTCTCTACTGATTCTAGCGTAAGGGTAAAATGTTTCAACATATATAAAATAGGGATTATTTGTAACATTAGTGATTGTAGAGATTTTAAAATTTAGGTTTCTGTAGATAAGATTTCTTGTTGGTGAATTTGATCAGATGTCAGAGTTGTTACATGTCATGCAAACCTTGGAAGCCCAGAGCTATAGTACTGTTTACATTAAAAACAAAGATGTTTTGCTATGTGCTTATACAACTTTGTGAGATTGTATGTGTGTACACATATACATGCATACACAGTAAATATCGTGGTGTGTTACGTTGATGTATTCATGTTTAGATCTTATTTTGGGAGGTGGGGATAGAATTTTGACTAGCTGTGGAACATGTGTGCTGAAGGGGTTGTAATACTGTGCTAGGTTCTGTATTTTATTGCTAGTCAAAGCTAGTGATACAGTAATTTATGCTGTTTTGAAAATGTCTATTAAACAAGTAAGGAATGAAGCAAGGAAATCATTTTGTTATGAAAACTAGAGATTAGTTTCAGAATTTTTTACTAGAGTGTAGGCCTAACCCAGGAGAAAGGTTTGTGAGCTTGTTTTTAATGGTAGGTAGCATAATGGCTAGTGGATTCTCTGAACTGAACGTTCCCTGTAGACCTTTCATAAATAGATAGTAGCCCAACCAAATTGAAGTATCTAGTTATATGAGCCCAAAATAGGTTCCAATTTCTTTCTCCGGAAAATTAATTCAAATTCTGATAATTATGTCACCTTTTAATATGTTATTTTTTATCAGAATGCTATTGTACTTTTCAAAGCTCTGTCACATACATTATCACATAATTCTTTTTACAAACAGAGAAATAGGATATGTGTTTATTGTCCCCATTTCACAGATTAAAATATTCAGATGCAGTGAGGTTCCTTGATTCTTCAGAAAACAGCAAGTAGATAATGATGGAATAGATGCTGGAACCCTCGCTACTTCCTGTTCCACAGCACTGACCACTAAATCATTTTACAAGCACTCAAATATTACCACTCCTCTAAGTTCTAGCACATTATTATTTTAAATTAAGATTTTATTAAGAATACATAGCATTGCACAGATATTCACACACTTCTTAAATTCTGAACTTCCATAATATCTTAGTGCCACTCCGTTTTTACTTTAACTTAGATTATAATTATGATATAAATAATCTTAAATGATATTTAATAGTAAATTTATTAACTTAAAGTGGCACCGTTTATTCTAACTACCATTCTCATGGTAAAGTATGTTTGAATCTTCTTTACCTCCTTGAAAACTAAATGTACCACTACTGGTGATCATCAGTTGAGGATGGCCCCTCAGTGAACATGGTTTTTATTTTTATTTATTTTTTGTGAACATGGTTTTTAATGTACCCTGAAAAATAAGTTTAATGGCAACCAGTTTTCTAAAAGTCAGCCATATATTTTAGTAGAAAAGTGTCATTTGAAAACTTGGCACACATAGTTCTTGGTTTTGAGAAGGAGATACAGAACACGTTTATTCTGTTGTTTGAATGAGCTCCTTTGCAGTGTTTCTCATGTAATTACCAGTTTTCCTGTTACTTAGCATTCCAGAGTGCAGTTTGTTGCAAATTTTTGTTCTAGTTAGAAATTACCTTTTTTTTAAGTGCATATTTCTGGAAATGAACAGTGATTTTTATGTCCTTGTTGGAAAACACTTATTTTTTTCTAACTACATAATACAATTCACTTTTGTCTATATGGTGAACTTTTTTTTTTTTGCAAGATACCCTTTTTTTCCCCAAGAGAATTTGTTACATCTACACTAGCAGCGTATTATAAAATGGGCTAATACAGCCCAAGGAAATAGTTTTGTTTTGAGAACTGGACTCAGTGACCTTGGTTAAATTTCCCAGTCAGCTGCAGCAATATCGGTTGTTTATCTTAATCTTTCAAATTTAATCTCTCTTTTAGCAAAACACATAAAAATTTTTTAGAGCAGTGCAGTAGGTGCACTTTTTCATCCCCAACTACTCTAGGATAGATGTAGATAACTTGAGGAGAATTACTCTCAGTTGATTTATTTTGGTTTCTGGTCTCAGTCATAAGACCTATGTACTTGGTTTTGTTACATGAAACTTTGTATCTTCCAAACAAATTAGAAAATAACCATGTTCAAATTTGTTGGTTTATTTTACACATTGTCAAACATATTTGCAAATGATTTAGTGTGATGACCTTAAAATGTGATGTGGTTTTCTACTGTGCTGTGGAACTAAGTAGCCAGCCAGACTTCTGTCACCTGCTGTGTGAACTCAGGCAAGTCCCTCAGGGTCTCTGAGTTTCTGTTTTTGCAACTGTAAAATGGGGATAGTTGGAAGGCCTACTAGTAATCGTATGGATTACATAAAATAATCTGTGTAAAATGGCTTTGGCATAGTGCCTGACATGCAGTAACCGTATTATTAACATTGGCCATATGCACACAAACCATAAGTAGCTTTTAAAAAAATAAGTCACCTGCTAGCTTTGGTTTGATTCACTCTTTGAACTGGATTACCTTACCAGTATAAACATTTCTGAATTCTAAATAATGTGGAGAGATCTGGGGTTCTTCATTGCTACATTGGTTTTTGTTGCCTCCTCATGTCACTTTGCTTGATTTTTTCAGTCTGATGTGTTGTGG
>PVKE010017272.1:0-30953 GCA_004027555.1 Craseonycteris thonglongyai
GTTCACAAAGACACCTAGCATCCCCTGGGTGAGCCTGCATGGCTCCTTATTTTATAAGCTTAATCACTTGGCTTTCCAAATGTCAAGGGTGCACTGAGCATTAGTCGGTAGCGTCTAAAGTCAACCCCTCTTAGATGTGCTCAGGATCCAGTGGGAGAAAACAGGTTTGAGGTTCAGAGCAGGTTGTTGGTCCCAGGCTCTGCTGCTTTCCAGCTGAATTGCCTTGGTCCAGTAACCAATTTCGTTACATATGAAGTGGGGTGATCATGCCTGCTTAACATTTGTAAAAAGCCTGGTAAATAGTATCTGCGTGAAGAAATGGTTTTGGAGGTAAAACTAGGGAGCAGCGTCAATTTAAACCAAATAAAACTGGGAGTGCTTCATTGTTTTTTAATAGCTTTTATGTAATCTCTTCGTGGTTCTGAAAATATTAGGCCCCGCGGGTATTGTTTCTTCTAATCTCTGCTTTGGATCAGCAAAGCCTCCCAATTGAGATGTTGGAAACAGTGCATGAAAACCCTGCTTGTCATGTGTCTACTGGATTTCTCTATTCCTTTTTGGTTTTGAGGGTTAGAGTAAATTATTATTATTTTTTTAATATTCTCTTGCAAGGATACCATAAACTTATCTTTTCATTGTCTAAATAAGAGGCTTTGCCCCTTGGTGTTTAGAAAAGATGTAGGAAATATGATGTACAATCTCCTTATAGAAAGATAATGAATTGTACTGATTTTTTGCCAAAGCATGTTTACTAGTACATTGGGAAATAGCATTCAGAGTAATTTACTAAGTGTGTTTTTTCATTTTAATACCTCTTCCCTCATGCATTATATAAATCTGAGTAAACTGTAATTCATTTAATAAAAACTGGCAGTACAATATTTCTTTTTTAATTTATTAATTTTTATGCCTATAGTATAAAATTTAAAAAATACCAAAGGGTAATATGTTGAAAAGTAAATTTTCTTCCTTACTTCAATCCCTGGCCTCCCAATTCCTCTCTAGAGACACACTTAACTTTTTTTAAACTTGAAATCTGTGTTTAATCATGATTTGATATTCATATGTCTTTGCCCTATCATTTCTCAGTCATTTAGCTGAGATCAAGTGCTTATGTATTTGCATTATAGTTTTTGGTTATAAGTTAGGCACCCACTTAGAAACAGGTTACAAGGTATACATTTGAATATATGAGTAGAAATGAGTAACATAACTTTTGCGATGATGTCTCTTACTCAGAATAAAGAACTTATGGAGCCATTGTTTCCATGGCTTTTGAGTGTCTTAATTTCCTCATCTGTGGTTTGTTTTTGCCCCCTTCATTTTCCAGTTGCAGCATGAGAAAGCCGAACTAGAACAGCATCTGGAACAGGAGCAGGAATTCCAGGTCAACAAACTGATGAAGAAAATTAAAAAACTGGAGAATGATACCATTTCTAAGCAGCTTACATTAGAACAGGTAAGAATTCATAGCTCTCTCTACACATTTTTTTCCTTGTACAACTGTTCTTTCAAGCTTTAAGATGCCCTGAGGAGTATAAGTGAAAAATATTTTTCAGCTTTTTCTTCCCACAGTGGAGACTTCATTTCTGAAGTAAGCTTTGGCAGTTCTGGTAGCACCTGCTCACTCTCTCACATACTTTCTCTTTTTTTAACCGCAATTAATAAACTTCTAGGAGATACGTTGTGTGGTGCTGATTTATAGGCAGGAAATGTTAGGTTGCTTTTGCAAAGGGGGAAGAATGTGTTTTTAACCACAGGATAGTTTCTGTGAAAGTTCCTGTGACAATGTTGCTGTGGAACTGAAGCTTCTCTTTCAAGGGTTCTTCAGAACAGACAATGGTATTTTTCAAGTTATTACCAATCTTATGTGAATTCCAGTTAGATTTGTTGATATAGGTGTGGAATCAGAGACTTGGTTGCACACCCAATTTCAGCTACTAACTAGTTGGTGACCTTGAAATAACTTCTTTGGGCCCAAGTTTTCCATTTGTAAACAGAAGGACAAACTAAAATCAGGAATGGTAAGTTTAAAAAGATACAAAAGGTAGAAACAGCGCACAATCCCTTTGTCCATTGCCCTTGGCAGATGTTGGTATTTGATCATAGTCATGGTCTTAAGAGTTGAGACTGGTGCTTATATACCAACACACAGAACAGTGGGCATCCATTATCAGTTCATTCAAGTTGATGTGTCTAACAAACAGTGCCTGTTAATTCTTGGCCTAGATCCTGCCTAATGCTTTTTCTTCACTCTAATATCTTGAAATTTTATTTTTCCTAACATAAATTATAAGAGGCTGACCATAGTGTAGTGCTATCTGGTTTCCATGTACTATTCAGTGTATTGATTAATATCTTCCAGCTCTTTGTAATTTGGATCCTGATTACCATTCATGCACAGTTGTCTGACTTATCTCAACTTCAGGATCTTTCTTTGTAACCTTTCTGTGTAAATCACCTTCAGAACTCTTCTAGCATCATCATTGTGCCTGAGAATGAAATGGTTATGGGAATGTGAGGTTTGAGAAGAAGTTGGGGTTTGTTTTAAACTGATCTAGTGGACTTCCATTTTTCCTGTTAATTCTTATATCTACCTATATATCAAAGGGAGGAATGTTACTGGGTTTTCCAAGACTATGAATATTACTCCTAAAAGAAAATTTCTGTCCCTTCTACCTAAAAGGAAGGGGGGGGGGGCCCTCTATTTCCAAGTGTTGGTTATTATATAATATCCAGAGCCATCTTTTCTTACTATTTATCTTCAGAATTCAGATTCAATATCTCAATTTAGAAGACTCCTCCTTCCCACAGAGATTAAAAACATTTTGTTCCAAAGCTCACCTGTCTAATTCCCAGGATAGGCAGTAGCCAGGTTTGTCAAGTTAAAGCTTTGAAAATTCTTCTTTATGTCCTTGAAACACTAAGTGCTTGCTATTGGTGCTTTTTAATCAAGAAGTAACCAAATGAAATTCTCACTGTAGTTGGTATTGTGAAAAATCCCCTTGGTCGTGACCTTCACAGTGATGGTCAGTAATTTAAACAGCATGGCTCTTGTATTTCTTCACAGGCTCCTAAGGAGACATTGGGACTAAGGTAGAGATAATGTCCTAGTGCCAAGAAAGCAAAGTGTGGTCTGATCCTACAGTCCATGAGAGGATGGTTCCAAAAGCCTCTTAAGAATCTTTGGGATCTTTAGTAACTGAACCCCTTTAAAATGAGGTCTAGTGGATGCTGGGATAGCACAACAGGTTGAGTGCTTGCCTTGCAACTTCAAGGTCCTGGGATTGATTCCCAGCCCTTGCCTGTACAAACCCACATGCTGAACTGTGGCTCAACTGATAACTGTCAGGATGGCAGTGAAGGTTCTGGCCTACCATGTGGGAGGTCCCCAGTTTGGTTGCCCACACAGTTCCACAACCACCTGTGTGGAATGAAACTATGTCACAACTAATGATGTACAACTATGGAGGCTGCTCTGGGCCTGCCCCATTTCTCTCTCTCTCTCTCTCTCTCTCTCTCTCTCTCTCTCTCTCTCTCTCACCTTTTCACCTTCTCTCAAACAATAAAATAAATCTTAACCCTTTTGCTGCACTGGTATTTTATTTCTGTTCGCAAAGCAGTTTCAGGGAGGTGGTAGAGTTTTGTCCCTCGTAACCTGATCCATCGCTGATAATGATTCATAGCTTTTGCCATCAAAACAATGTCAGAAAATGCCCTATTACACTTCTGCTTCTTGTCACATGCAGTGAGATGAATTGAGCAATTTCACCAACTTCTATAGAATTATAAGCACTCCCAGCTCACTCGGAAGTCTCCATTCAGCACATGCAACTTCCACAAAGGAAACTCTGTAACATCGATGCCAAACGCCCAGTAGAAAAGTAAAATATTTCACAAAAAATTATGATTTTTCTTCATATAAAAATACTAAAGAAGTATAAAATAAAGGTTGAATAAATGAAAATGTAGTTTCAAAATCCTTATGTGTTCTTTCTCTCAACATAAATCAAACACCAAAAAATTTTCACTTATGACATTTGGATACAACATATAATATCAAAAAAATTTTTTTGAAGGTAACTGCGGCTCCATCTAGCAAATAAAACACAAGTGTTTTATCATAAACTGCATGGCCACACGTGCCTGTACTACAATAAAATACATGGAGATGCGAAAAACACAAACGAAAACCAAGACAAAACATTCATAGCATAGCAGCAATAGCAACTATGACGAGACGTTATCCTCACACGCAGCAAAAGGGTTAAAAAAAAAAATGAGGTCCAGCGTATACATTTTCTCCAAATTAATGACTAAGTAAGTACATTTTTAGATTTATTTCAGATCTCAACAGCAAAGAAATGGATTTCCACAGAGGGATATATGCTGTGCTAAGCTCTATACTAGAAATAAACCTGAAATTGGGATATCAAGTTCCTATTTTAATTAAGATGGAGAAATTTAACATCATCATAAAATTATCTCCTGCCCTTTGGATATGCCCAAGATAATGAAATGTTGGGGATTTTATTCTATATTTTGTTTAAATAATTTTAATTGGTGTTTAGGGGAAATACATATTTTTTTCCTCTAGTAGAAATAAATTTCTTATGTGTGAACATGGATATGACCCTCTCTTGTGGTCATTTCTTGGGATTCTCATCTGTGTTATATTCTATATGCTGCAGTTTGTATTTTATAATGTATCCTATACTATAGATTACCATCTGAAGAGCAAAGTCATGTGTTATATCAGGCATGTCCAACCTGCAGCCCAGGATGGCTTTGAATGAGACCCAACACAAATTATTAAAGCATTATGAGATATTTCTGCAACCTTTTTCAAGCTCATCAGCTATCGTTAGTGTTAGTGTATTTTATGTGTGTCCCAAGACAATTCTTCCATTGAGGCCCAGTGAATCCAAAAGGTTGCACACTGCTGTGTTACACTATGCTTTATAATGATTTCTGTGTAGTATATGCCTTTCTTCTTCTAGCTGACAAAATAAAATTTTAAGCTAGGCAGTTATCCAGTGTGTCTTGTGCCCTACCTCTGCTTTGCTGGAAGTGTTTAAGTGTGGATTTGGACTGGTGACTGGAGAGTGGTCATTTGTGTTTTGGAAGATAGTACAGTGCAATGTTAAGGGCCAGGGCACTTTACTTGAACCAGGTGTGAACTGTTTCCTTTGCTTAATATCTTAGTTCACGTTTTTGGTTTGTTTTTTTTTTTTGGTAGCAGATTTATTGACATATGCTTCACATACCATACAAATTACCCACTTAAAATGTATAATTCAGTGGTTTTTAATATATTCAGAGTTGTGTAACCAAACTTTTATCACCTCCAAAAGCCATCTTACGCCCTTTAGCTGTCACTCAATCCCCTATCCTCCTTAATCTAGAACCACTCTACTTTCTGTCTGTATATTTGCCCATTCTAGATACTTTATATAAATAGAATCATATAGTTTTATGGTCTTTTTCTGACAAGCTTTTTACATTTAGTATGTTTTATCCACATTGTAGCATGTATCAGTATTTCATTCCTTTTCCTGGCCAAATAGTGTTCCCCTGTATGGCTATACCAAATTTTTGTTACTCCATTCATCATTTGATTGACATTTGGGTTGTTTCAACAGTTTAGTTATTATGAATAATTCTGCTATGAATACTCATAGTTTTTTTGTGTGGACATTTGTTTTTATTTTTCTTGAGTACACACCTAGGAGTGGAATTGCTGGGTTACATGGTAACTCTGTGTTTACCTTTTGCAGAGATTGCCGAACTTTTCCAAAATGGCTGCACCATATTGGTGATAGCTATCCTGGTGAATGTGTAGTTGGTTTTATATTTCCCTGATGGCTAATGAAGTCATGCATCTTTTCAGGTGCTTACTAGTCATTTATCTCTTCTTTGGGAAAATGTCTATTCATGGTTTTTTTATTATTGATTGTTAGAATTTCTTATATATTCTAGATACAATTTCCTTATCAGATATATCATTGGCAGATGTTTTCTCCTAGTTTGTGTGACCACTGTCTTGATGAAGTCCTGAAGCATAGAAGTTTTAAATTCTGGTTAAATACTATTTATCTGTATTTTCCTTTGTTGCTTATGCTTCTGGTGTCATATGTTAGAACCCACTGCCAAAACTAAGGTCATGAAGATGTATCCCAGGTTTTCTTCTAAGAGATCTATACTTTCGCTCTCACATTTAGGTATTTGATACATTTTGAGTTCATTTTTATATATGGTATGAGATCGGGGCCCAAATTCATTCTTTTGTGTGTGGCTCTCCAGTTGTCACAGTCAGTTCATTTTTGAGCCTTAGTTCCTTTATCTATTAAAATGGCAATAATAGCAAGATAATGCTAGGTAACAATCAGTGGAAGAGAGTGTAAGGTAATTCGTATAATGCCTCCTTCACAAGCACTCAACAAGAGGTAGGTGCTGCTGTCAATTTTAAAATAATCCATATTTTGAACCTAATGGATTGAGCCTGCAAGAGGGGATATGGGAAGGCTTCCTGCCAGGGCTTTGTGTTGGACATAGCACATTTGTTTTGAAGGTATAGCTTGGGTTGTAATGGTTTTTAAGTATGCACCTGCCTGTTACTTATAACTTAAATGGGTTTGAGTCTTGGACTTTTTTTTTTTTCCCCCCAAAGTAAGCCCCAATGAACTCACATGCTAGAAGGTCCTCATTGTAAGTGTATGTCTCCAGAAGTTAGGCCTTAGGTGTAGACCTTATAATTAAATAGCATTTATTTTTCTCATAGATCCCGATTCTAGGATGCTTTCATTCTTCAAATAGGGAATGTTAACAGCTTGATCATCAAGGTCTCTGAGCTATAAATGGTTCTGTTCTCTTGATGTTTTGCAGTGTATGAACTCATAGTATTCTAGAGCTGAAAGTGATATTGTTGTAGGGAAGACTACTTTTGTCCCTAGGCACTATGGAGACATGAGATAATGAGGAAATCCAGAGGCAGGGGCATCAGACTTGGGACAGCAGCCTTCTACCCCTGCCCCCACTCACTCTCCCAGTATTTGTTGCAGAGGAGGGGGCTTGGTGTAACTTAGTGAGGCTTGTTACTTGGTGATAGCCTGATTTGGCTGGTACGTGGCATAACCTGCTCACACTACCATTGTAGAAATGGAAACTCAGAGAGGGAACAAGAGGCTTTCTTCAAGTTACACAGCTAATAAGTTCTTAATCATTGATTTTAGTTAGCCTTTTGGCATTTATTTAGCATTCTGAACGCTTAACTCCAAAAGACAATTTATAAGCAGATATAAAAAGAGCGTATTCAGAATAATATAAAATTATGAGGTCTTTGCAGCACTAATAGTTTAATGAACTGGATTAGTCTAGTCAACATGACTTTAGTGCTATTAGAGGCTCTTTTTTAACAAACCGTGGTAGCCACTGTAAACCCTATTTGAACACTTTTGTTCAAATGTGTGTTCACTGTTAGTCTTTTTTTTTGGTAGTTACCTTTTCTTAAGTAACACCATTTAGAACTTGGAATATTTTCTAAGTGTCAAGAAATCTTTATCTGAATGATGTCTGCCAGTTAAGGATTTTCCTTACTTCTCTGGAGAAGGATAACTAGCATTAAAAGACACATATTATTTATTAAGTGAAGTGTTCAGCTTAGCAGATCTGAAGGCCTTCTGTGTACTTGGTTCAGAAAATTATCTTATGGGAAAGAAGATGACAGCTGCCATAAACAGGTAGACTAGATACTTAACCATTATTAGGTAGTACAATAGAAATATACTGGAGTGAATTAGTGGAGAATTATTCATGTAATTCAGCTAACACTTACCTGATGAACTGGACTGCCTACCATATTTACCAGATACCTAAGTCTTTTCCCTTGTGGTCGGCCTGGTGTAATTTTCTAAATTATTCCTGAAATTTGGGGTATATTTTCTTATCCAAGATAACGCTCCCAAAACATAGGCACCCATACCTTTATTGGTATGGTAAGTTTTCATTCATTAGCATCCATTTGTAACAACAGTATTTTAGCCTGTGTAGTTTAGGGACACTCCTCTCGATTCAAATCTCCCTTCTATCTGAAAAAGCTGTGTGACCTCTTTTGTGAAACACATAATACCTCACATGTGGGTTGGTTGAGAGGAATAATTTTCCATCCTGCCTCTCCTCACACTTGATGCTTATTGAAGTTCTTTCATTCCTCTGGTGCAGATTATTCCAGTGTACACTGTACAGCAAGCAAAAAGTTGACATGGTAACCCAGTGCACTGATGTTTTTGTAACTGTATATATGACTGGGGCAACTTTCATCAAACAAGCTCACATGCTTTGCACTGGTGTTTTTTCTATTCAGTCCTATTTTATTTTTAGCAAAATGTAGGTCGCAACTGACTCAACTAATTTCACAATCCACTAATGGGTTGTGACCTGCAGTTTGAAAACATGCTCTTACGTGCCCAATGCTCTCCTGCCCTGGGCTTCTGCAGATCTGTTTCCTCTGCCTGGACCACTTTCTCCCTCCCCTGTCCCATCCTTCTTCATCTGATGGACTTCCCTTTTCTTGTCAGTTAGGGGTCTATGCTATAACGTTTTTCTTCATTAAGTTCCACAAATAGTATACAAATTGTTTCTTGCCTATAAATTTTCTACAAGGTGAAGAAGGAAAGGTGCAGTGCTGACCTTGCCACTGTATCTCTGGTGACTCACATCTAGTAGGCTGTCTAAAAATTGTAGCTGCTTCCATTAATAATGAAAGATGCTACCTAATGTCTATGGTAAATGACATTATAGTATTAGGCATGGTAAATGGCATATAAATACCGAGGAAGATGCACATGCATATTATTTGAGCCTCAAATGTCTCATATCTTCTTTGACCTGGTTATCTGTCTTTAATTTATGAGTGTATGTGCTCATGTATCATCGGTGACCGTACTGCCACTTTGACTTTCTTACTGTCCTGCTGCAGCCAGTGTACTTGTAGGGCACACCTACATTTCTCAACGTACTTTTATTCCATGCCTGCCATCTGCCACAAACTGTTAAAAAAGGTCTGTGGCCTCATGGAGCCTGGTCCAGGAAGGCCAGTGGACTTACAGACAGTGATTTGGGATGCTTTGTGTAGGGCTGTGGTGGAAGGGGACAGCATTACTACTGCAACCCCTCTCCCTCCATACCAACTGAGAAGGACCTGAAGCTCTGTGGCACATGATTTAATTGTTTGTTAATTGACACGCACGTGCTGACTAAATCTACATCCATCTTGTTGCAGGGAAGTGAGAAGAGACAAATGGGAAAGAAGATACGCAGTAAAAAGTAGATGTAGGTACTGCATGCAGTAGGGATGTGGGAACAGAGAAAAGAGCTCGTGAAGGAGACATGAAGTTGAGGCCCTCTTCTTTGTTACTAGGCAAGGAAAGAGAACGGATTTGGGGAGTCTGTATGTGGTATCTTTTAGGGTATCTGGTTGCCTTTATGGAAAGTGCCTTACAGAAGGAAGCTACATAGGTGTCCCATGGCTCATGCAGGCCTCAGTGCTAATGGGTGCCCAGTGGTTACCTTCAGGCCCTGGACAACATCAGAGGCATGACAAAACCCCGGCTCTCAGAGGCATCACCGGGGTGACACCTACTAATCCCAGTCTCTCTCACCATGTATAACTAGCAAGTCACAGAGGCGGGGTTTAAAAATGATTAATTTCGATCCTTAGGATGAGATTTTTCATTCATATTTTTAAAGTGAAACAAAACACTTAGTATATTTTAAGTTCTCTTAGGGAGAAAGGGAAGTTTTAGGTTTCCAGCTTTTAGGACAGTGGTTCATAGTCAAGGATACAGCTGGCCTTTCTGCCTTGTCTAAAAGGTAATTCATTCCAAATACAAACCAGGCTGACGTCATAGTCAGTCCACATACAATTCTGATGCTACTTATTTTAGTAACTACAATGACTAACTCTACTGAGTTACACAGATAGCCATGTATCTTTGTAATTTAGACAACTGATTTGAGGCTAATACCTCATGATGAGATTTGTGTTCTTGGCTGATTATTTTTTCCTGTGGAATAATGTATTTCTTAAATTCATGGATAGTGTGGCCATACTGAGTGTTTTTTTAGAATTCCACTCACTCATGCTAACTGCTGCCCTTATAGACTCTGGCAGTGTCGGGGGTTTCTTGTAATAAATCTGGGCATCACCGGCTGGTTTCTGGTGCCATTTTTTCCCAAAGAACAACCATGTTTCTTGAGGATTTACTTGCATTCAAGAGATGAAATTTCATGACCACTGTTCATTCTTTGAAGTTTGATTTCAAATAGTAATTTCAGATTATGGAAGTCTTGGAATCTTTTTTATTAAACATTTGATTATAAAAGTAATTCATTGTTCTTTCAAGAAAATTTTGGGGATGGCTCAGCGGGTTAAACGCTTGCTTTGCAGCCCCAGGGTCAAAGAATCGAGTCCCAGCCCTGGCCCGTGCAGACCCATATGCTGAACTAGGGTGTGCTTCCCATGTGGGAGTCCACCCAGCCCAGTTCGCACCCTGTGTGGCCTCGCGCCAACCTGTGTGGAATAAAGCTATACCGAAAACTACGGTAATGACAGACAGCTATGAAGACTGCTCTGGGTCCTCCCCCTTCTCTCTGTCTCTTTGTTCAAACAGTAAATCTTAAAAAAAAAATTTTAAAAAGAAAAAGAAAAGAAAAAAGAGAATTTGGAAAGCATAGAAGTCCAAAAATGAAAATTACCTGGACTACAACCCCCCCTAACCAACTGCTGTTATTCATATTTTTTCTTCAACTTCCCTGTCCTTCCCCTCTTTTTGGTCCCCCTTCTTTTAAACAATAGTATATAATATTTTGCTGCCCTGGTTTTAATTTTTTTTTTTGTAAAACATTATAACATGTCTGCACATTTAGACAGGCTTCTGGGGGCACACTCAGATATAATCATAGTAAAGTCTAAAGTTTGCTCAGTGGGAATTAGATGGTAGCAAATACTTGTGAATGTTTGTGCCACTTGAGAAACTTGGGCATGAGCATTGACCTACTGCTGCTTTGCGAGAGCCTTAGAACGGAGCTAAAAAGTAAGTAGGATGTGGTGCTTTGTTAGTAGGTCAATTAGGGACAATAGGTAGTACTCAGAAGAAACTTCAGCAGACTGTCTTTTCAGTGGATTTGTTTTGTGATCCAGGAGCTGTCAGGATGTCATAAAGCTAACAGAGGTCCCAACTCCAGGCCTGTGATAGACTTTGAACTCTGTCAGGGACAACACAGATAAGTGTCTTTGCAGGATGTGACCAAAAAGAAAAACAAAAAACCTAGAATTTCTTTTCATTTTGTCACTTTATTTTGAAGCATCAGCTAGCTCTTGCTATATGGATCAGTTTGTTCATATGATGTTACATGATGGCAGGGAAAATATTTAAAATGTGTTTCCTGTGTAAAGAGGAACCTCGTTGTGACCCACCTGTGTGCATTGCTGGCCATGCACTGGGGGTGAAGACTTTGCCTGTTAAATTGTAGGGCTGTGGTGTGTAATAGCAGGCACAAGAGAATCCGGAGATGATGCACTGAGACTTTCTACTTGCTTCTAATTTTGAAATGCATGGAGTCTGTTTCTTTATGACCAGAATAAGAATTTGATGACTTAGACATTCTCCCTTAGCTGAACCATGACAAATAAATGAATGGCTAAGTAAATCCAACCACACCATTTAAGGAAGTGAGAGAGATGTGGTAGTGATAAGAAGAAAAAAAAAATTCTTTTATCAGAGAACTTCCATTTTTGGATAAAGCACATCAGAAAAAGTTTCCCTAATGTAATTTTCTTAAGGAAGCTTATTTTGGATAATGGGGAGATGGTAGACACTGATATGATTCAAATATTTACAACATACACTATGTGACTTCTTTCCCAAAGACTTTACACTCTTTATGTAGCAAAAGAATGTATACTTAATACTTTGAAACCTGCTTCCCACCAATGGTAGTTATTTGGTCAAAGAATGCCCTAGAATTATAAACCCAGTATGCAAATTTTTATACCATTGTGCTGATACCCAAATGATGAAAACAAGTTCAGAAATCACAAAAGTCTGATTAATTATATGTGTGTCTCATTCATAAAAGCTTTCATTACTCAACATCATTGATTAAAGCAAAATTTATTGAGCCGATAAACTATGAAATAGTGTCATTTTTACATATTAATATAAATGTCCTGGAGTAATATCCATTTCAAAAAAATGACTAATTTTTATAGAAACATAATTTCTTGAGAAGAAAACAGCTGTAAGTTACAGTGAGGAAGGTTAACTCTGCTATTTGGAAAATTCTCTGAGTCTTCCAGATAGCTAAGCCTTTACTATCATTTATCCTCTGAGAGTTTATTGGCTCATTCTGTATTTTATATATGTAAATTAACATCCTAAATTAATGGACATACTTTTAATTTATATTAGGAATTAGTCATTTTTTAAGGATTAGATGTCTTTAAATTTTTTCTACTTTTTAAAAATAGTAAATGTTCCTTAATAAATTGTGTGGGAAGCAGGAGGAAGACAAATTATCACCAATATTACTTTCACCCAATGGACAGCCCTATTTATCTTGATAATATGTATATTTTTTTATGATTTTTTTTTTTAGCATCTTTTTTTTTAATTTTTTCTATCAGTGTATTTCTGAGGGACATAGATAACTTCCTTTTCAACTGTAATTTTAACTTCCTATACTTGAAACGGACCATTTTCTCTTGCTGCTCACTAACAAACTCTTGTTGGCTTTTTCTGTGCTCAGCATTGCACGTGTGGCAGCGATGACCCAGAACTCGTTTTTAATTCTGAAAGCAGCGTCAGCTTGATTAATCAAATAGTTACTCTGGGGTCTCTGTGGTCTGTGAACACTGGTCTTAACTCATCTTTAACACAAATTGGCTGCTTGATTTCTTCAAAAAATTTTTTTCCAGAAGGCAAGGGTCAGTTGCCTTCCCAGCCCAGGAGAAGTGCCAGGGCTGAGCAAAATTCCACCAATTGGCCTGAACAGATGCCAACAAGGGCTGTGTTTAAGTTTTACTTTACTTGTCTCGTTTGCTTTAATTTGCAAAGGCTTTGCTATGAAACAAGGACCATTATACATTGTTCTCGGCTCTTGTCAAGTCAGTTGCATATGAGATATTTTAATAGCTTCCTCATGAATCCTGTTAGTCACTTCTGTCTTATGTATGGCAGGTCCTCAGTTAACATAACTTCTTTACATTGTTGATGAGATTCTGTAGGAACTTAACTCTTGTTTATAACAGCCTGTGGTGGTTATACATTGTTTTTCTTAAAGTCTCAGACCTATCTATCCATGATGTAAAGTGAGAACTCACTATATATGTAGAATCTTGATTAACTCAGATGTATTGGTGAAGAGGGAAGAACTTTTATTTTCTCTGCCCTATCAGAAACAAACTGTCTTAGACCATTTAGGCTGCTATGACAAATAGCATAGACTGGCTCATAAACAACAGATTTATTTGCCATAGTTCTGAAAGCTGGAAATCTGAGATCATGGTGCCTGCTTGATGGAGTTCTGGTAAGGGCCCTTTTCAGAGTTGCAGGCTGCCTGCTTCTTGTATGTGCACGTGGCAGATAGCAGCAAGTAGCAAGGTCTCCCATGACTAGAGAAAGGACACTAATCCCATCATGGCCCTACCCTTATGATATCCATTGAGGGCACAAACATTCATGCTATTGTGAAAACTTTATTTTTCCAACATTGATCTGGTCATTTCCTTAATATGGTGCTTTTTATTTTCCCAGGGTATTCTGATATATGTTCAGCGTCACTGCTTTGAATATCTAGGGTATTACATACCATATTTTTCCATGTATAAGATGCTTTCATGTATAAGATGACCCCTGGTTTTCTAATCCAATACATGGGTTACTTCTATGTATGACAACCCACAATATTTGGTCTAGCAATTTTAGACAATAGTATCTATCATCTTATACATGGAAAAATGCTGTAAGTAAATTGATAGGAAATTGGGTTGAACTGTTAATGGCTGTCAGATACTATTAAACTGGAAGGAAGGCTTTGGGGATTGCTGTGTTAATTCCATCACTCACTTGTTTTCTAGGGTTTGTCTCTTAGGAAAAAATTTAGCCAACTAGGAGTTTGGTTACTATAGTTCCTAGAGAGTACTCTGCTATTTCTTTTCTTAAACATCAGGTACAAGGTACACTCCTTATTATTCTAAGAGCTTTTTCTATATGTTATAACATACTTTGTGTCTGTATTCTGTTTATATGGGAGTCCTTACTTTATGGGCTTTTCCCTCTCTATTATCTTGGATTAGTTGTAATGGGCTGCCTTCCAAAATTCCTTTTGGTTTAAAAAAAACAAACTTATTTTTCCCTCACGATAAACATACAATATTATATTAGTTTCAGGTGTACAGTATAGCAATTAGAAATTTACATAACTTACAGAGTGATAACCCTAAATCTAGTACCTATTTGATACCATAAATCATTATTACATTAACTCTGTTCCCTCTGCTGTACTTTATGTTCCCATGACTGTTTTCATAACTGGCAGTTTGTACATCCTAATCCCTTTTCACCCATTCACCCAACCCAAAATTTGTTTTTTTAAATCAGATGTTTAGGGTTCAAAATATATTTTGCCATAGAAATGATGATGTGGTAGTTAGACTAAAACTTTTCAAAGGAGATTGAAAAGATACACTAAAACCTTTCAATATCTATGGTTAAGCACAATAGGTAGGCTAAAGTTCTCAGGCTTTTTTACCAAGCATTCCTTTCCCTCACCACTGTTCCACTCCAGCATCATAGTTCTCTTTAAATGCTTCAGTGAGACAGAAATCTGGTAGTGTTGGGACTTCTCTCAGCTGCCCCCTGCCTTTGCATTTCAGGTGGTGGTCAGTATCTGCCCACTGAAAATATACAGCTAGGATGGGCTGTGAATTCAAGTGAGCCAGCTGTATTTGTATATATTACAAATACATTTAAATACTTTTATCCATTTAAAAAGCTTTATATTGATTTTGGGAACATAATAAGGACTATTGGTTTGACATTAATTGACCTGTAATGAGAGGAAGAAGTACTGAAAAGTAAAGAATTTGGCAGTACATTGAACTGACTCAATTATAAAGCAGCACTTCAAATGAATATATTCTGCACGTCAGCTATGTCCGTTGGTCCTGTGTGCTCACAGAATAAGCAGTCAGAAGGGCTTGGGTTAGTCTGAGAGTTTGATGTTTGACAGTGAATGAGCAGATGCCTATTGCATGAACACTGAATTTAAAAAGTGATCAGATATTAGGAAGGCCGTAGGAGAAAGTACTACAGATAGAGACCAGTATAATGAAAGCAGTGTATCACTGGGCTGATGTTTCTGTGTAAGCACAAATTTCTGGCTTACTGTGCTGTACTTAACATTTACTGCCAGATTTGGGGATTGTTCCATATGAAGACAGCATAGTCACTGAAAATCAATCTGAATTGGCAGAACTGTGTATGTACTGTTTGGCTCTAAATATATGGGTTGTGGAATTAAGTGGAGAGGAGGTAGAAGGGCAACTCTGATGATGATTTTAAGGGGAATTACTCATAATCATAAATAATATCATGCCCTTGAACTTGTCTGCCCTTTAATATCCATGAGAACTCCTCAGTGATGCCTGAAAGTTGAGATTTTTAAAACTGAAAACAGGCAGGAAAGCCTGCTGTTTCTAAGGCTAAAGATAATATAAACTCCTATAGCACCGCCAGCCTATGGAGTGAAACGCCCAGATCCCAGCTGCTGAGCCGGGGCCTCCTGTGTTGCCTGCTTCATGGAAAGAAATTTGGAGAGCAGATTTGACACAGATAACTCAAATTTCACCCGTAGGAAGCCTTGATTTGCTGAAGTGGGCAGTAAATTGATAGCTGGTGCCAAAAAGAAACAGATTCATTTATGTTTTCAACCCCTAATTTTCTTGCTCTTCTACGTGCCCTCATACTCTCAGGCTCATTAAGCTGCCCCTCATTCCCACCATCTCCCAGGCCAGCCAGTCAGTGATTTCTTCAGCTCTAAAATGAAATTTGTCTTGCTGCTTCTAGCTCTAAAAATCTGTGACTGAGCTAGTTCAGACTGAAGGCAGCTGCCACCTTGAGACTGACAGAATGACAGAATGAGTATCCCTTAAAGAGACATCGGAAGTCCCCGAGGCCCACTTTCTCATTTCTTAGGGTGAGGACATTGAGGCTCATGGCAAGTGAGTACCTGCTTGGAGCTACATGCCTATGAGCTATGCATGGCCAAGGACAGCTTTGTCTTTGCTTTTCAGAGTTCTTGATTACATTATGCATGATTACTCTAAAATGGAAAGTAATTGGGCACAACTTTCTCTACTACAAATTGATACCTTGCTTGAAGTTGTTGGGGTTTTTTTTTACCTCGCAAGTTGCTGCTGTATTTTATTAGTTTAAACACAGGAACAGGGTCCTTAAAAGGTAAAGGCCTCAGAATTTTATTTCCTTTAAAAAAATGTCCATGAACTGTACTTCAAAGCTTGGCCAAAAATATTGTCGGCACAGAGAGTCAAGTTTTACAGGAGTTTGATGAGGCTTTCCAGGAGTTCCCGTTGTTGCTGCAAGTAGGAACGCTCAACATTCCGAGGAGCATTCGTGTGTTAGCCTGCTCCCAACTTCACAGTACAAAATACTTGTGACTTGTTCTAACTTTCTGCCGCCCCTGCCTCCCTCCTCTCTCATGCAAAGAAAATATTTTGAAGCTGTATTTTCAGTTGACTCTGGGGATGTGGGCACTTTTGCTTGCTGAATAAGGTCTGCTTTGGTTGCTTTAAAAGATTACATTTTATACAAGGTATTGGTCTCACTTTACTCTATATACAAGGATCTTTGCTCAGCAAGAAGCTTGCCTCTGTGACCAGCTAAAGAAATGTGAAATCTTCCACTTCGGCATTTGTGCAGCTATGCAATCTAAAGTAACTTGTTGACTTGGTGATTGAGAAGGTGAATTGCTGTTGGTTGAAGGGACAACATAGGGGCAGTAACATAGCCTTTTTCTGTTTTTAATGAAAATTCTTGCTAAAATTATGTAATATCTCAAACATAGACAAATATAAAAAATGCTATAACACATTTCCTCTACCTGACACTATGAAATCTGTTTATCATTGCACTTTCTATCCTTCTCACCAGTCTTCTTTTACTTCATATCCTTTTCAGCCTCTACAAATTGTTTTTTGTTTCATTTCCTGTCTTGACCCCACTGAAATGTAAGTTCCACCAGGGCAGAAACTTCTAACTCCTTGGTTTTCTGCTGCATCCCTAATAACCAGTGTCTGACATTGTTCTCAGTATTTACACATTTTTAATACCGATTGATTAAATAAATTTTTCCATGTTTGTTTCTTTTTATGAAATAGAATGCAATTTAGGGTTCTTTCCACAACTGCATACCTTACCCCAAATCAAATATCCCTTCTTCCCTACTTCCTCACTTCCCCAGAGGTAACCAATATTGTGAATTTGGGATTCACCGTTTTGTATATGTTTCTGTATCTTAGAACATATTTAAGTGCATCCATTAACTAGTATGTAGGATTGTCTTCAGGTGTTTGAGTTATTTATATAAATGCTAATATATCCTTTTTTAACATTGAACTACATGCAGGACTGGGGGTACGAACCTGGTAAATAAACAGACGAGTAAGACTAGTAAGTAGAACCAGCACCTCCCAAGCCCTCTTTAGGAAGACTTCCCATGTGCCTTGAAAAAATGCTGAAATAAGCTATGCACCAGACAGCAATTAAGCTTTAATATCAAAGAATGAACCCTGCCTTTGTTTTCTCAATTGAAGAACTAGATGTACTTACTGTGCCTGTGCCAGAAAATTGGCCATTTCTTTGCAGTTTTCTCCAAGTAAAGGTGTCCTAATGGTCCCATCAAGAAATCTAATTAACAAAGTTTAAGTGGCCTACTATTCTCAGTAAAACTTCTTTATTTTCCTTTCTCTAGTTGAGACGAGAGAAGATTGACCTTGAAAATACTTTGGAGCAAGAACAAGAAGCACTAGTTAATCGTCTCTGGAAAAGGATGGATAAACTTGAAGCAGAAAAGCGGTTTGTTTAGTCTTGCTGTGTCAGTGTGGGTTGAATGTATATGGCTAGGGTACTATTCTGGGTATGACTGAAGAATAATAGTGGGACATTTAATTCCTTGGTTGATACACATCATTTTAATTTGCCAAATGAAAAAAATGTTGTGTCCTTTTGAACTGTTTTCATATTGGTCACCTCTTTGTATTTCTCACTGTCCCAGTCGGATTTCTTTCATTTGGTGCCAAAGGCTATGCAAAAATTAGTCAAGGTGCTATTGTTCACCTTTAAATTGTTCTGAAGGATGGTTGCAGTTTAAACTTTGTACCTTATTGATATGGCTTTACCAGTTGTTTCCTACAGTGCTTAACATACATACTGTGTACTGTTAATTGTTGCATATCTCTAGAATGTACTTCATTAGGAAGGGTGAGATTTTAATATAACAATTGTCTACTTGTTTTAAAACTTGCTGTAAAAGGAATAGTTATACATACTTAAGGTTAGGATTCTTTGTGTTAAATGTAGGTGCATGGATGTGAAATGTCATTCAACAGCAAATATGTCATGAACCCCTCTGTGCATGATACTATCAGGCCCTTGTTTTTAAGTATTGCATATACTGGGGTGGCTAGAGCAGGGCATCTACTGAGAAATAATCAAGTTGTAGTTGAATCACCTATGTTTGGTATATTGTAGTGGTACTAATAAATTGAATTATGAAAAAATATTTAATGTAGTCAGTGTAGGGACCATTACAACATTTAACCTACTAATCTGCTCAACAAGGATGGGCCTAATTCAGTTTGCCTTTGGGTAAACTCAAAGGTAAAAAGAAAAACCAAAACCCAAAACCCCAGCAACCTATAAACGGACATGGAGATTGGTTGCCACTCAGTCTTCCAATTTTAGTGTGTGTGCTGCCAAAGCAAGCACCACTCAGTCTTCCATTGCAGAACACAATTGAGGTTTTATATGATCAGTACCAAATTATTGCATTGAGCAATATGAAATTAGCATTATGTAAGTTGGAAGCTGTTGAATATAAATAAGCATCTTATGTGATTCAGACTAATGATAATTGGTGGAAAAGGTGGCACTACCAATTATTAACCCAGTAATTTTTGTTTTGTTTTGAACTTTCTATATTTGCTATGGCCAGAAGTAAAGGGCCTTCTGTGCAGTTTGCCATGGCCTCAGGATTGGTTTTTTGTTTTTTTTTTAATATATATTTTTATTTATTTATTTATTTTTGACACAGAGAGAGAGAGAGAGAGATACAGAGAGAGAACTGAACTGGGGGAGCTCCCAGCTCAGCATATGGGTCTGCACGGGCCAGGGCTGGGACTCGATCCCCGGTCCCCGGCGCTGCAAAGTGAGCGCTCAACCCACTGAGCCATCCCGGCTTCCCCAGGATTGGTTTTTTAGGAGGCAGCTTTAGAAGTCAGATCTCTATGATATACCACCCTTCACAGAGATTCATAGCACAAAGTTCTTGAGTTTCCAATGGAAGCACTAGGAGAATGGAGTTCCTTTAGTTATCTCCATGCCCTCAACCAGCAGATAATTGTGAGTTCCTACAGTATGCCAAACATGTACCAATCAGAATCAAATGTTGGAGGTTCTTTCAGTAACGCTTAATTACTAGTGGCCATTTGAAAGAAAAAAAGCAGGGTGGATCCTTTAGCTCTGTCCTTTGACCTGAACACCAGATAATTAGGATGATCAGAAGTGATGTGAAAGAGGCAGAGGAGATAAGAAACCCCATGAATTCATTCTGGTGATTTACAGGAAGTTGCTATTAAAACAAACACTCCAGCTAATATGTTTTTTTTTGTCTTTTAAAGGCAGACTGATTTTAATTGTTGGAATTTTTCTTTTCAATAAAGAATCCTGCAGGAGAAATTAGACCAGCCAGTCTCAGCTCCCCCATCACCTAGAGACATCTCCATGGAGATCGACTCTCCAGAAAATATGATGCGGCACATCCGGTTTTTAAAGAATGAAGTGGAGAGGCTGAAGAAGCAGCTGAGGGCCGCTCAGTTACAGCGTACGTAGCCTCTGGTTTCACAGAGCATCTGTGCAGAGTTAATCCATTTACCAAATACAGAATTTTACCTATAGTTACATTTAATTTGCATGAATCAAATCTATGTTGTATTTTATTACCAGTGCATGTTTATTTAAGTCTATCTGTCATGCTAGAATAGATTATTTCTAAAAAATGCTGTAGTAGGGTAGGGCAAATAGTTTAGAATACTTATAGAAAATAATTCAAACAATTTCTAGAGTGTCCACAGTCACAGGTAATGTATTTTATATCTCCTCTGCATTCATCTCTAGTATTATGCCAACACAAATATTACAGGAGAACTCTGTACATTTGGAGCATTAAGGTAGAGAGTATGTATCTTCCTTACTACTAAACTTCAGTCTCAGCTAACATTTGTTCACAATACTTGAAGAATAAATGCTTATTATACTTATTATTTTGGAAAAAGTCAAAAATGTTGAGTTGGAAATCAAAGGAACTAGATTTCTGAATTCTTGATTAGGTCACTGCACTTGCGTGGGTCTCTCCTATTTCTGCTTTTAGGCTGCTCAATTTTATTTGTGTGAATAGTTAATATAGTGAAAGGTATGCAGGAAAATAATAAGTCTCCATCTTGCCTCTGATCCCTAGCCACCCAATTCTTACAATTACACATTTATAATATATTCTTACAGATATGTGTGTGTGTGTATAAACTTCTTTTATACAAATAGTAATACAATGAACATGCTCTTTTGCATTTTTCTATTTTCATTTATTATATGTTGAAGTTTTTCCTTGATAAGAGCTGCCTTACTCCCCTTTTTAAAGGCTGCATTAGTGTTTGATTATATGCTTACACCATAATTCAGTTAATTATCCCCTATATCAGTGGACCTTTTTTGGTTGTGATGCTGCAACCACAACGAACATCTGTACCCACATCTGATAACTGTGCAAGAATACCTTCAAGGTAAATTCCAGGAAGTAGATTATCTAAGTCAAAAGGAATAGACATGTAAATTTCAGTGATTTTTTATCTTTGGTTTATTTTCTAAAATCCATTTCAAGCTCTTGCCCAGTAGTGTGTCTGGAATGGTTGGTCCATTAAGAGCATCCTTGGAACCTTAAAAAAAAAAAAAATGCAGTGTGCTAGTTTCCTATTGCTGCTATAGTAAGTGACCAAAAGCTTAACCACTTAAAATTACACATTTTGGGGAAGCCGGGATGGCTCAATGGGTTAAGCGCTCACTTCACAGTGCCGAGGACCCAGGATCGAATCCCGGGCCTGGCCCTGCCCGTGCGGACCCATACCCCCAGTTCAGTTCTCTCTCTGTCTCTGTATCTCTCTCGCTGTCTGTCTCTGTCAAAAAAAAAGTACACATTTTTATGAGTTCTGGAAGTCTGAAGCTCAAAATAGGTCTCACTGGGCTAAAATCGGGATGTAAACGGGGCTGATACCTTATACAGACTCAAAGGGAGAATGCTACCTTGCTTTTTTCAGCTTCTAGAGGATGCCTGCAATTCTTTGGTGCCTGGCCCCTTCCTTGCATTGGCATCACTTTCCCATCACCTTTCCACCCTTATTCTCCTGCATTCCCCTTGTAAGGACTGAGATTATGTTGGGCCCAGCCCGATAATCCAGGATAAATTCCCATCTCATGGTCTTTAACTTAATCCCATCTGCAAAGTCCCTTTTGCATATTCACAGACTTCAGTGATTAGAATGTGGACATGGGAGTCCATTGTTCTGTCTAACCCCATGTAGGTTTCTGGGCTTACTCTAGGGGTAGAGTTTGGTGCAACTTTTTTCCTCTTAATTTAAAAAAAAAAATAGTTTCAGGTGTACAAAACAACAGTGATTAGACATTTATATACTTCACAAAGTGATAACTCCAGTAAGTCCATTTACCCATCTGACACTATACATAGTTATTATAATATTATTGGCTATATTCCCTATGATGTACTATAGATCCTTGTGACTAGTGTTTTAAATTATAGTTAACTTTCAATATTATATTAGTTTTAGTGTATAGTTTAATGGTTAGACATTTACATAATTTATAGTTATTCCCCTGTTAAGTCTGTTATCCTTCTGACACTCTACAGTTATTACAATATTATTGACTATAGTCCCCACACTGTATTTTATATCCCTATAACTGTTTTGTAACTACCAATTTGTACTTTTTAATCCCTTCACCTTTCTCACCAGTCCCCTAATCCCCCTACCTCTGTATTTTTTTTTATGTAGGTAACTCTCATGTGTACCCCGGGTGAGAACCACTATATGTCTTCCATGGAAACAAATTAAGGCGGTCTCAAATATTAGTTATTGTAGGGTGTTTTTGAGTTTTGCTGTGTTGTTCAGACAGATGTCTTAAGCGCCTTTTTGCACACTTTCCAGTACCCTCCATTTGCATTTTTCTTTCTCGTATTTGTTTATCTTATGCCCTAGACAAAAAATTTTGAAAGGCATTTGGGAAGAATTTTTCATTTCCGCTACTTCCTTGCTGCTGCACCATGAGGTCTTTGAAGGGACTGGAGGTCCCAACAGAGGCATCTGTAAAGGCTATCCTGATTTTAGGAGAACAAAGAAAGCTGAACCGAAGACCAGTGAGTGGCACTTTGCTGCTCACGGTTGGTTTGGATTGGGTGCAGAGGATGAGTTAATGACTTTTCCTCATCCATCTACTTCATCCTTATCCTCCCAAGTCTGACTAGGGAGCTCTGTGTGAGAGAAGGTAAGAGCTAACTCATGCACTAAATCCAGTCTTTTGAAATCGGGTGGCGGTATGCCAGCAGAGGGCAGTCCAGGAATGCCATGCCATCAGTAGTTTGTGCTGGGTTGGTAAGCTGAGGTGTTGGACCTGGAGCCTTCTTTATGTCTCTGGCTTCTCAGTTAATTGTTGAACTGCCAGGCTGTCTTCGAGCCACCTCTCCTGGTGACTGGCTTTTTTGTCTATAGAGCATTGTTTAAGGATCCCCCTGCTGAGTCCCCCAGATGCTAAAGGGTTACCATTTTCTTCGAAAGACTGTGTTTCTTATACTTGAAGTCTGTGAATGCTCAGTTCTGAGGAAGCTTTCCCATTAATGGAAAAGGAAGGCAACTTGCTCTGACACCTTCCCTTCTGGTTCTAAACACAATAAGTACAGTACTCCAACAGGCTTCCTGTGGACCTAGTAAAAAATTCTACTCGCTTGCATATTTGGGATGATATAATTTAAATCATTTATATTAAAAGTGGGCTTTGTAAATATTTTCCCAGCATGCCTTCAATTAAAGAGATTTTTTTTTTGCATCTGGATTAAACAGCAGGGTTTGTGGTTATATTGAAAATAACCAAGGAATTTGGTGTTTAGTGCACAAAATAGTGTTTTATATTCAAGAGCTTTTATATACTCAATAATGATGATGCCTTGGAAATCATTGAATATTTATTATCAGAAGTCATTATTTGCCAAAACACCAGACTTTCGTGGAATTGCTTAAAACTGAAACAAATTTGATGGATGTGGAGTTGAAATAGGGTAATTTTGTGGACTGAGCTCATAATAACGAGCAGTAACCTGTAGGATTCTCTCTTAGATGTGATCTGGGCCCCTCTGAATGTGTAGCTAACTTTAGGAAAGAGAAGTAGATACTATGTTTGTTTTGAGATTTGACTTTGGCTAAGACAGGTAAGAAAAGGAAGCAGGAATATGGGCAGACACTGAGTTCTGTATTAAACTTGTTTTGGGTTACTTAATAACAACAGATTCTATCTGAGGTCAACCAGAAAAGGAGCAGGGAGGTCACATTATACCATTTATTGGGATTATGCTGGAGAACAATGCCCGAAAGGCACAGCTTGTGATCCAGGGAACTCAGCTGGAGATTCTAGAGCCTCATAAAGATGTCATTTCCACATTTCATATTCCTAGGCGAGGGGATCTGACAGACTCAGCCTGGGTCTGGCCTCTACCCTGGGGCCAGTCAGCTCTAGCCTGAGAGACCAGTGGGGGAGTAGAGACCTCTACATATGGGACGGCTCCTGAGGAAGGGCATTTGTGATAAGACACCATCACAAAAGTCGGGCTGCACACAGGTCTTTATCTGCCCTCTGTCATACACCCACATTCCAAACTTAAACTTACTTGAAATATGAAAGTTGTTTCCTATGTCAGTTTCTATTTTTTGGGAATGAATTATAACTGTTACCAAGCCTGTTCTAGTACACTGGTTTCCAGTCTGCCTCTGTGACAGTGCACTGTGGGTGTGCTAACAGTTGTGACAGTGTGGCTGCCACAGGAGACTCACCACACTATGGAGTTGTTGGGCAGCAGGATTAGTACCCAGAGGGGGCCCATGGTTGAATCTGTTTCTCCCAACTGGGCCCCTCATCTCAGCTCTAGCAATGTAGAGTGCTTTGGTAGCTCCTGAGTCCAGACTTAGCTACACCCCACCATATCCTCCTGCACATAAAGCATTTTAGGAAGCGTGTAAGTGGATGCGAAGGTGCCGCAGCTCCCTTTTATATGTTTTTTTGAAATGCAGATCATTAATAAACTTTAGTACTTGAGTAAACTTTAAATCCAGATTTTGTCTGCATGTGGGAGAATGAGAACTCCTGTCTCACAACAGTTCTTTGCATAGCATAGGAGCTGGACTGCTGTTTTAAGATTTTAATGTGATTGCATGGAACACGGTTTCATTGAGAACTCTGCCTTTTCAGATTCAGAGAAAATGGCGCAGTATCTGGAGGAGGAACGTCACATGAGGGAAGAGAACTTGAGGCTGCAGAGGAAGCTGCAGAGGGAGATGGAGAGAAGAGAAGCCCTGTGTCGACAGCTCTCCGAGAGCGAGTCCAGCTTGGAAATGGATGACGAAAGGTGTGCACATGTCTTAGGAGACTTGTTTAAAAAAACAAACCAGCCTCCAAGAGTCTCTCTTCACATCCTCCTAGACAGGGAAGGAAATGGCTTGAATATTTATTTGTTGTGATGATGAACACCACTGTATCAGAACAGATGTTGAGAATGGGATAAATGAAGATTGAGCATTTTCCTTAAGCACAAAAATATACCTTTGCAAAGTTGCTTGGTGGAGAGAGAAATGGAGGCAGGATTATATGGAGAGGCAGAATTTGCATTTGTTGATGAGTTTCTCTAATCCTGTGTTATGTTTGTTTAAAGCATGGAAACATCTTAAGTCATAGATACTGGTCAGGAAGCCTTGGTACAGCTTGAGGAAACAAGTGCATACACAGGTTGAAAGAATCAGCAGACTAGTGAAGAGAGGTTGTGGAAAGCCAGAAGTCTTGTCTTAACACACGTGGCCACTTTTGAGCCTCTGCATTTTAAAAAATAATGCTGTGCATTTATCTGCTGAAGCCTAGCGTCAACCCCCCTGATTGTCTCGCTGAGAAATGAGCTAAAATAAGAATCATCCTTTGGTTAATTAGAGGAAATGGTATCAGCATTTCTTTCTCATTTCTTTCTCCTCCTTCCCCTTTCTCTCCTTCCTTTGTACTTGGGAGTAAGGTGACTATTAAGCAACAAATCCAAATTGAAAAAAATTGTTCAGTCAGCAGAGAAATTCAGTGGTTGGGGAATTAACCTTTCTCTGAATCAGATTCTTTCTGCAAGAAAATTTCCTGTTCTGATTCAGGGATGCGCTGGCTTACAGAGTCAGCATCTAAGTGTGAAAGGTGAGAATGAGCTTCCTTGGGGGTCCCTCCAACAGAACTGAGCAGCCAGTGTCTGAGGCCAGGATCTGCTAATGGCTGTGAAGTGTTCTACAAGCTACTGATGCCATAGCACATTTGAAAACATGTGAGCAGTATTAGCACATCAGCACTCTGTTTTCTTTCTGTTACTGAATAGATCCAGAAAAGTTTGAGATTTTCTATAATAAAGGTCTATATTTTTATAATAAAAATGTAAGAACAGTAATGGGTCACCCTATTTAAAATATCAGTGTATATGCTTCCTCATTTGAAAAGAATAAAGATGATTCTTTCTCAGAAGTTTGTATCATAAAACTATCATCTTTAACTCTGAAGCTCACTGATTTCTTTCTGACAGGGTCCCATTCTCTCTGAAATCCTTATCTTCTGAAAACCATTTGGCTAAAAACATCAGCCCAATTAGCTACTTTATTAACTACCTTAAGACATGGAGCAGACCACGTGTTAATATGCATAGTACTCTGTACTTGAGATTGAGACACACAGTGGAATTTCTTCCAACTGGGGTAATAATACTAAAGCTACTTATGACTTCCAGATAAATATTTTTTCCAAAACTTGGTATTTACTCCAAAAGATTTGCTTTATCTTTTATAGGTCAGATTTTCCCAGGTAAAGTATAGCTGCCGAATAAAGACATCTCTACCAATTGGGAATGATGATGTCACATTTGGGAGAAAGAAAATAGTCGGAAACTTAAGGTGTTTACAGTGTGTTTATTTCTTAAAGACCAAGGTGGTCTTAGCTCCCTAGCTGGGTGTACAATACAGGAAGTCTAACCTGGTGCCACCATGGTGGAAGCGTCAGTGGTGGGTATCTCGGTGAGAAATACATGTGAAATTTGGGAGCCTGGTTTTCTTTGAATAGGGTAAACCAGCATAGAAATGACAATGTTGACGTTCCTCACGTGAACTAGGTGACTGTCAGGGCTGAAGTCTCCCCTAGGATACGGATGCCTGCACATGTGGTTGTTCCTTCCTTTGGCTATAAGGCCTAGGAAGGATAGCTTATTAGGAAGTCTCTCAAGCAGAAATTTCTCCTCATCAGCAGTCTTGTAAGTGTCTTATATCCTAACATGTGATTGTCAGTTAAGGAAGGAAGACTTGCCCTTTGAACTGTTGACATCCAGTTCACGGGAGGGCATATCTTTAATCTTTAATTTGATCACATAAATCTCAGAGGGCTTGTTTGAGTTTGAGTTTCAAATAACAAATGTGGCCATTAAGATGTAGACCTGTCTGTAATTCGTGGGACATTGGAAATGAAGTTCTGCATAGCTGTTGTGTGATGGGGGAAAACCTGGCCCTCTGTTGTATGGTACAGCTCTGTCACCAGGCCTCTCTCCTGAGCTGAAACACCCCAAGTTCCCTAATCTGTACACCTGGGGTATGGTGGAGAAGTGGAGTGTGCATTCTATACGTGTCTCCTAGCTACAACATCACCTTCTAAACATTCGAGAGTTGGACCTCAAGACGTGGACCCCAAATGTTTTTACATAGAAACTCTCTTAAGCACTATTGAAATGCAGGAGGTTTTGATCACTCCTTGTCCTCCTCCTCTTAGGTGTTTTAATGAGATGTCTGCACAAGGATTAAGACCTCGCACTGTGTCCAGCCCAATCCCTTATACTCCTTCTCCGAGCTCAAGCCGGCCAATATCACCCGGTGAGTACGTGTTCTCTGCTCCTTCTATGACTGGTTTCTGGTACATTTAATAGGCATTCCTGGTTATGTTCCCCTTCACGCATATAAAAATCTTGTAAACAGAGTGGTCATGTGTCTTTGAGAGACATCAAAAACAAATCATATCAAGACTGAGTCTTAGTTTATAATTTTTAAGCATAAGTGTTACAGTGCCAGCTGATGTTTTTCTTCAATTTTTCTTTTTTTAACCTGAAAGGATTTGAACTCCAAAGACCTTTTTAAAAAGACTATCTTTGACTGATTATCAGTGCCAGTGGATTGACAGAAACTTTGGGTTGATTTCTAAGATTCATCATAGCACATCTCTCTCTTAGGGGTTCTTATGTTCTACATACATCTCATTTTTATCCACAGAATAATTTATGTAGTCTTCATTTTTTCCATGTGAAAAACGAGGAAACGTGATTCAGAGGTTCAGTAGCTACTGGTCACATGGCCAGGAAGTGGTAAGGAAGGCGGGTGGGTGTCCTGCTTCCAAAGCCTGTGTTCTCTTGAGCAAGAGCTACCTCCTCATATTTCTAGTGAATTGTGAGTAGGATTCGGCCCTTGGCAGGAACTGGCTTAGCTTCTTCTGTTTCTGGCTCTGCGCCTCAGAAGCCTTCCCTCAAAGGCGTGCTTGTCTTCATCTGGCCCCAAAAACTCTCTCCCTGGGGTCTCTGGCTCCAGTACCAGCACAGTGTGAGGCTCTCGGGCCAGGAGGGCAAGTAAGTGATCCAGCAAAGAAAAAGTGTGTAAGGGGGGTGGGGGGTGGGGGGTGGCCAGTGGAGTGGAGGGAGGAAAGAAAAGGTAGCAAGCCAAAAGGATCGTGTCTTGTGACTGAAGTGACAAGACTGGTGTTCTTGTACTTGCTGGTAAACAGATTCTAAACAGAGTTGGAGGAAAAAAAGTGTGTGAGCGAGAAGGAGAGTGGAGAAAGTTTCACAGCAGAATGAAGTGTGAAGTGACTGCTTGGAAATGGTGGCAGCAATAAAGGTTTTGTGGTTTGGGAAAGTACCGTAAGTCAGCTTCAATGTTAGGGCGACATCTCATTCTGTCTATAATGTTATAGTAACGAAAATCCCAGGATGCTCTTCAGGTTGATAAAGGGGAAATGCTGCAGTAATGCAGGTTGCTGTAGATGAAGCATGAGGTAGAAAAGTGGCTTGGTTTGTGCATTTAGGATCTAGCCCAGCTGTATGCTGCTGTGATTTTTTTCCCCTTAAGAGTAGAAATCAAAAGAAAATTCTACACAAAGCATAGAAGCACTTGTCCACCCAGGGCCAATGTGCTGTCTCTGGCACGTCATCCAGCAGGTGAAGGGGGCTCTTTACAAACCAAAAGGACTTTTTATGGTGGATCAATGTGGATCAATGACGTGATCCTCACCCTTTGTTCTTGCCCAAAGGACATTCCTGAATCAGTTTCTCATACTTTAAAGTGGCCTTCAAATCATTCCAAAAGCTTCTCTTCCTAGCTTCCTCCCAATTTTCCCCAAATAGCACTTGAGTTTCATTACCATGATAAAAGTCCTCTGCTTTCTGATTTATTGATGCAAAAGGAAGGCATGAGTTAGGAGTAAGCAAGATGGAGGGTAGCTTTTATAGTTGATGATGATAATGGTTTATATTAAGTATACTTTAATGTTCTGTTTATTTAAACCTAAAGAAACCTTTAGAGGCATGTAATTTCCAATTTATTAAATATAATGTGGTCATTGAAGAAAAAAAAAAAAAGCAAAGGTGAGACCTTTGTTGGAAACATTAACTTCACTTGTAACAAATATTCTGCAGGAAGATCCTATTCCATTTACATAATTTTGACTTTCATTGCACCCTGTTCCTGTAGTGCGGGGCTGTCTTGTATAGATGAGCTATATGGTTTCCCCTAAAACTATATAATAAGTAACACTTAGATTTTGTTTTCTTTCAGCCAGCCTAAGTGAGAACAGTTGTATCCTATTTTAAGTTCTATAATATCATCAAAGTAATTTTATCTCCTATTTGGCAGCAGAATTACTCCTAATCTAGTCCTTTCCAGTCCTATATAGTAAGTACATCAGCAAAACCTGAATTTGCAAGTGTCCTTTTCACTTTCACTTTTATTGGAAGAATTTGTGGTTCTCAGTATTAAGACTATCTTACCACTTTCTTAGTGGAATTATGCTGTTCCTATGGTTTTCATTTCCATTTTGGGCCTTTGGGCTCTTTTTCCTACTCTACCATTTAACATTGGCAATCTTGCCTTTTCACCAAGTTGTTGAACTATTTTGAGTCCTGTTTGACAATTTGATTGAAAGGGACATTTTCTAGGACTTAGGAAAGATCCTCTTCTTGATTATATGTGGACTTATATATGTGGGTTATATATAAGGAGAGTATTACTTTTCAATAATTATTTTTCAGGTTGTCCATTATTTTATGCAGCCTAAGAGACATTCCCAATGAGCATATTTTTATGTGTCTACATCAGGGATGGGGAATAATGACGTTTAAAAAAGGGTCTCTACCTCACTAGCAACTAGCACACTCACCACCCAGATCGTGGTTTCTAATTTCATTCTCCAATTAAAAGAAGTACCTAGGGCTCCTTGGAGAAGTGAATGTTTCTAGCGCTGGGGCAGAGAATATATAAGGTGAACCTGGAAAATCTGGTAGTGCCTGAAAGTAAGGAGGTGCTCATAAAACAAAAAGATGAGGGTATGTCAGAGCGACACAGGAGCTAACTAAAAGAGCTCCCAAAGGCCAAAACTGGAACTATTAAAGCAATAAAGTAAATAATGTCATATTACATTATAACCCAAACATAAATATCCATGAGTCCATACTGATATGATAAATGACTGAATAAATAAGGGAGAAAAGCAAATCTCCCATGCAGAAGAATTTCAAATGATTTACATGGATACTCTGCCCTCAAGGAAGTGGAAATAACTCTCTACTCTTTAAATGTGGGTTGCACATGAGGGACTTTCATTCAAAGAATGCAGTACAGAACGGGAGAAAGAAAAACTAACTTTACAGTGGAGACCATTGAGAAACACTGCCTCAGTCAGGTGATCAAGGTCAACATTGATAGGGTTAATTCATGTTGGTAATATGTACCTGATATGGTGTGATGAGAATGACACTTTACCTCTGTGGTCTTTCTCCCCTAAACACCATAACCCCAGTCTAACCCTGTGGAAAACATCAGACAAATCCCAATTCAGTGACAGTCTGTTCATGAAATACCTGATAAAAATGCCTCACAACTGCCAAGATCATCAACAACAAGGAAGATTGAGGAATTGTATTAGACCAGAGGTGCCTAAGGAGACACACCAACTAAATATCATGTCATGTCCTAAATGGGATCCTGAAACAAGAAAACATTAGGT